>PVHX01032606.1:0-13771 GCA_004024805.1 Geosciurus inauris
GAACTAATCATTCATAATGTGGGTGGATTCACATTAACATAACTTGTCTTTCGGTTTTTCTATTTCATGAGTAACCTTTATGAAGAACTGTTCTATGCACATTTATGAAAACCTATTATGTGCCAAGCACTACATTTTATATTTTTATATATCTAAAATGTTATTCTTTACAAAGCTCCTGCAAGAGGTTGTATTATCCTCTCTTCTTTTACAGCAGAAGAAACAGGCTCATAGTGGTTCCATGACTTGCCTGAGGCCACACAGCTCACTGGTAATAAGACCTGTTGGAAATTCAAGCTGGCTTAGCTCCAAGCTCCCCTCCACCTTGCTGCTCCAAAGTGGAACCGTGGTTGAACCAACAGCCCCAACACAGCTACAGAATGCAAAAAAAAAAAAAAAAAAAATTAATAAAAGGCTGAAAATCTTCTTAAGAATAGGCAAATAGGACTGAAGCTCTTCTGTGCTTTCCTGTGGTCAAAGCAAGGAAGAAGCAAAAGACTAACTGTTTCAATGAACAAAAGAAACTGATTCCCAGCAGCAAACACTACAATGATCAGAGTGTATGCTGGCTTTAAAATCATTCCCCAATCTAGTGAAATCCTTCTCAAAGGGTCTTGGCCTTGTGTCCAAGGTCACACTATGCAATAATTTTGCAGCCCTTAATTGACTGTTTCATAAGAAATCTCACACTCTAAAAAAAAAAGAAAGAAAAAAGAAAAAGAAAGAAACCTCACACTCTGTAAGCATTTTTTCTTTGTATGATGATAAATGAATTGCATGGAACAATTCTTCAGAGCATTTAAAGATAATTGTGTGTTAATACTTACAACAGCCTTATAAGTAGCTTAGAGCTCAATATTGCTGTTTATCTTTCTTTCTTTTCTGTGATGACTGATGTATAGAAAAGTCAGGGGGTCCTAACTGGACCCTGGAATTGCACATTCATCTCTGGGTCTAAGTCTAGGGGGCTCTTTTTTTTTTTTTTTTGGTACCAGGGATTGAACCCAATGGCACTTAACCACAGAGCCACATCTCTAGCCCTTTTTATTCTTTGTTTTATTTATATTTTATTTAGAGACAGTCTTGTGAAGTTGCTTAGGGCCTCGCTAAGTGGCTGAAGCTGGGTTTGAACTTACAATTCTCCTGCCTCAGCCTCCTGAGCCTCTGGGATGACAGGTGTATGCCACTGTGCCTGGCTTCACGGGTCTTTTGTACACTTAAAGATGTTCATCTATTAGTCCATCTAAGAAATTAATAAGCATGGATACTGTGATTTTATAAACATATGTGTATACATTATATATGTACTATGTGCAAACCATAGCTATGTATGAAGCAGCTCATAACTCCACAGCCCTTACTATTTCCTAAATGACTAGAACAATAAGGTTAAAGTATTTGGCATTTTGTCCTTGGTTCTTGAAGCAGCTATGGAACAGCCTGGGTGTGATGAAGGTGCTAGTCCTTTGTATCTGGGGCATATTAGGTCTCAGAAGTCCTCAGCAAAATCAGGCTCACTCTCTCTCTCTCTCTCACCTTCTCCTACCTTCTTCTCACTGGCTCCTTTTCCTTTTCAAGGCAGACCAGAAAATGTAGAAATCCTACCTTTCTGTCTTGGAGCTGGCCCTGGGGAAATCTCTGACCCACCTTGTCTGGTGGTAGATTGTGCCCCCCCCCCACACTTCAGAAAGGGTCCTGCTGCAAATCCAGGAGGAAGGCTTGCTAACAGCCAGTCAGAAATGTGAGCAGAGGGTGCTTGCTGGGCTCCCCCTCAGCCTGCTTGGGTACATCACAGCCTTGTGTCCAGTCATACGTCTGCGAGGTCCAGGCTTCGGTCATGCTCAGGCAATGACGTCTTCATGAAAACCTGAAGGACAGGGTTCAGAGAGCTTCCAAAGAGCCATACCTTAGGAAGTCCTATGGAAGAGTGGCATAGAAGGTCTGCACCCCTTCTCCTGGGCCTCATCCTATGTCACCCTTGCAGTGTCCTTGGTAATATCCTTTCCAATAAGTCAGTAAGCCTAAGCATTTCCATGAGTTCTGTGAGCTCCACGGGCAAATCAATCAAACCCAAAGAGGGGTGTGAGTGTCCCTGACTTACAGCCACAGTTAAGAAGAAAGGCAGTGTTAGGTCTGGTCAGGGTTCAAAATGTCCAATTACGGGAACCAGTCAGCAGCTGCAAAGCAGCAGCAAGCCAGATGTGACGTCATCAGTAGACACGCCTCCTGTCAATCAGTGAGTTTTCCTGACCTATCCAGGAAGGACTCTGGCCTTC
Source organism: Geosciurus inauris (assembly GCA_004024805.1). Lineage (NCBI taxonomy): Eukaryota > Metazoa > Chordata > Mammalia > Rodentia > Sciuridae > Geosciurus > Geosciurus inauris. Next base: position 2,277 of record PVHX01032606.1, read on the forward strand.
TCTTCCTGCCCTCAAGCCCTCCCCTTCCTGACCGGGCTTTCTTGAAATTCTCTGTGCAGGGAAGCTCCAGCGCCATTTCTCCCGACTCGCTCTGATGGATGGGGGATTTGGCCCAAGGGGGTGTATTCCAATAAAGCCTTGCTGAGTGGCTTAATTCATCTTCTTGTCATCTAATCTTTACAGGCAGCACAAAAGGTAGAACTAATGGAGGTATAGCTTCAGCCGGAAGCACAGGTTTAAAAAGAACACCTGGACTTGTGACTGGCATCTCACAGGAGTTGAGGGAGTACTGGGAACTGAGCGCTCAGCCTCTGGCATGTGACCCTACCACTAGGTCAACAGTGTCATAATTGACGTGGAGGACACCTGGCTGGTGTCCACTGCTGAATGAATTGCTTGCTTACTGAGGGATAGAAATCCTCACACCTTTTGAGGTCACAGAAGTGATGTTTATTGTTAGTGTGTAGTAGGAGAAACTGAATTTGGTTTTCCTCTATAGTTTCAGATACATTTTTTAAGACTTCAGGGCAGCTGGGCGTACACCTGTAATCCCAGAGACTCAGGAGGTGGAGATAGAGGATCACAACTTGGAGACCATTCTTAGCAACTTTGGAAGGCTCTAAGCAATTTAGTAAGATGCTGTCTCAAAATATAAAAAGGGCTGGGGGTGTGGCTCAATGGTACAGCACCCCTGGATTCAATCCCCAGTACTAAAAATAATTAAAGAAAAAAAAAAGACTTCAAGGTAGAATGTATATTCTTCTCTTCTTTTCTACTTCTGATGTTATGGGGGAAGAAAGTTGAGAATTCCTGCCCTCCTACTGTGCACTGTGTTCTTTCTCCCTGTTGTTCTAAGAGAAGCTGAACCAGAAAAGGAAAGAACAGCAGAAGTGAAAGCACAATCTACTTGGGTCCCATCCTCCAGTAAGGTTAGGCCAGGCTTGAACTTGGGAGAGAAGGAAAGTGGGGGCATCTTTGGGCGGGAGGGACTCTGTGCATGCACCTGAGAGGCTGCCTGAAATTAATGCATTTCAAGCACATTCCTAGCTGCTTCACAGTGTGAGAAGCCATGAAACCTCCTCCAGTTAATTCATCTTAATGTCCTCTCTATTAATTTAGCAAAACCATAAAAGCAGGAATATAATCTGATGGCAATTTAATATTAAAGCATCTATATGGCGAATCATGAGTTTAAAAATATTCAGAAAATGAGATGGATCTTGGAGAGTAATTCCAAATTACACCAGCTTTGGAGAATTGAAAACTGTTCAGTTTGAGACATTTGTCTTTCTGTGCCTCACTTTTTCTTTTCTTTTTTTTTTTTTAAATATTTTTGTAGTTGTTGATGGATCTTTATTTTATTATTTATATGTGGTGCTGAGGATCGAACCCAGTGCCTCACGCATGATAGGCAAGCGCTCTACCACTGAGCTACCACCCCAGCCCTGCCTCACTTTTTCTTGTGGACAAACATGGTAGATTTTAAAAACAGAGAAAGAATGAAGAGCTCTTTTTGGCAGCTGGCCTCTCTACACCCAATGTGCAGTGTTCTTATTTATGAAATGAGAGGACTATGTCAGTTCATCCTTGCATGGCATTCTGACTCTGAACTCCAAGAAACTCAGTGCTGATTCTAACCCAAAAAAGCAATGCTGGAGGCATCACAATACCTGACTTCAAATTACACCTCAGAGCTATAGTAGCAAAAGCTGCATGGTACTGGCATAAAAACACATAGACCAATGGTACAGAACAGAAGACACAGAGACAAATACACATCTACGGTCATCTGATCCTTGACACGGGTGCCAAAAATGTGCATTGGACAAAAGAGCCTCTTTAACAAATGGTGTTAGGAAAACTAGTTATCCTTATGTCAAAGGATGAAACTAGACCCTTATCTCTCACCTTGCACAAAAGTCAACTCAAGCCAGGCGTGGTGGCACACACCTCAAATCCCAGCACTTTGGGAGGCTGAGACAGGAGAATCGTGAGTTCAAAGCCAGCCTTAGTGACAGCGAGGTGCTAAGCAACTCAGTGAGGCCCTGTCTCTACATAAAACACAAAATAGGGCTGGGGATGTGGCTCAGTGGTTGAGTATCCCTGAGTTCAATCCCTAGTACCAAAAAAAAAAAGTCAACTCAAAATATATCCAATTAGGAATTAGACCAGAAACTATACAACTCTTTGAAGAAAACAGAGCCAATTCTCCAATATACAGACACAGGCAACAACTTTTTCAATAGGACACCTAAAGCTCAGGAAATAATGCTGAGAATTAATAAATGCAATGACACTAAATTAAAAAGCTTCTGCACAGCAAAGGAAATAATTAGGAATGTGAAGAGAATCTACAGAATGAAAGAAAATCTTTGCTTGCTATACTTCTGATAAGGATTAATATTCAGAATATATAAAGAACTCAAAACACTTAGGGGAAATAAAACAACAAATAATCAATAAATGGGCAAATGAACAAAACAAACATTTCTCAAAAGAATAAATACACATGTCCAACAAATATATTTAAAAATGTGCAAAATTGTTAGCAACTAAGGAAAATCAAAACTACACTGAGATTTCCTCTCCAGTTAGAATGGCAGCCACCAAGAATACAAGCAATAATAAGTGCTGGAGAGGATCTGGAGAACAAAAAACCACTTTGATAATGTCAATGAGATTGCAAATTAGTACAACACTATGGAAATCAGTATGGAAGTTCCTCAGATGACCAGGAATGTTCATATACAAATATACCACCAGTGAAACTCCACATCATATATAACCACAAGAATGGGATCCTAATTAGAATAAGTTATACTCCATGTATGTATAACATGTCAAAATGCTGTCATGTATATCTAAAAAGAACAACAACAAAAAAAAAGCCTAGGAGCCACCACCTGACTCAGCTCTATCACTACCCAGTATGTATCCTAAAGAATTAAAATCAACAATCTTCCTGCCTCAGCCTCCTGAGCCAGCATACTCTTGTTTATAGCAGCACAAAATTCACAATAGCCAAACTATTGTGAACCAGCCTAGGTGTCCATCAACAAATGAATGAATCAAGTGGTATATATACACAATGGAGTTTTATCCTACCATAGGGAAGAAGGAAAGCACATAGTCTGCAGGAAAATTAATGGAACTTGAAAACACATGTTAAGCAAAATAAGCCAAACTCAGAAAGCCAAGGGTCATATGTTTTCTTTCATATTTGGAAACTAGAGAGGAAAAAGGAAAAGAAAGTGGATGATGTCAAGTAAATTGAAGGGAGATCAGTAGAATAGAGGAAAGGTACTGGGGGGAAGGAGGAGGCAAGGAAAAGGAGAAATACAGGGGAAAGATACTGGCCAAATTACATTGTTATATTGTTTGCATGGGAAAACAAAAAGAAACTTGGTGCTGCTGAAAAGCATGACAGTTTCTCAAATGCCAGCCTCCAGACTCAGAGAACAAAGGTATATGGGTCACCACCTGGTGTTATAGTGCCATAGTTAAGGTGGTATGTTGTTTAATGAGTATGTGGCTGATAATAGTGGAATTCCTCAGTCATTTATTCTAGTCAAATGAACACATAAGCTAAAGTTCATTCCTAATAACTGTGCCCTTCACATCCTATCTGGAAATGAATAACTTAATTTGACTGTCGGGCAAAACAGCATAGAACTAAAATGTCAATAGGTAGCAATAAACTAAAATTTTTAAAATCTACTCTCTCTTAATCCCATTGAGTCTCACTTATAAGAGAAATTAGATGCTGTTGTAAGGAATTAGATTACTACTCACTTCTTTCTGGTTTGTTTGTTTTTTTTCAAATAATCTGTGCAAATGTGTGTGTGTGTTTCAATTTTGCAAGAAACAAACAAAAGAATTTGAAGTGCTATTTTTTGTTGGATTTGAAGCTTTCATTTCAACAGGATATATTTAGTGCAAGCCACTGAAGTTTTGCATTTCAACTAAAAATTGTTAAGGCACATTGTATTGGGTCTGTTGGCAGGAAGCAACTACTATCTGTTTTCATTTCCAAATATAATTTCCAAAAAAAATTGCATCCGGTCATATTTCCAAAAGAAAACTTCCTTAAGAAGTGTGAAGGGTAGTAATGCTCCACTCAGGTTTTTCTGTGGCACGTATGTTGATATGGATTCGTGTGATTAGGATGAGCCAAGATGTGGGATACAGTCTCCACAGAGGGGCTGTGAAGCCAAAGCAGGGGTCAAGCACGGGGAAGTCATTGACATTTGCCCTCTGTGGATTTCTGATACCCGAAAGCACAGCTTGACACTAATCCTCACTTCCCTTCCCATTTCAGCCTTAGCTATTTTTAGGGCAAAGAACTTGAGACTTTACATCAGAGGTTAAATTTAGTGATGGCCTTGAAATCGAGTTAGTGGAAACTCTCTTCCCACTCAAAACACATCGTCAGGTTTAGGCAAAATGCACTTACCCAGGATGCAAAAAAGAATACAAACAAATGACAGGGAAGAGGGAAAATGGGAGCATTGTGAAGTCTGGACTTGATCCTTGGCTGAATTCCATTTGGCCTGTGGCATAGGCTCCCAGATCCAATTTGTTTTACAGCTGCAATAGTGAAAATGTAATAATACATACCAACATTCCGGGGCAATAGTTTATATTAAAAGATGATGACAGCATGGTTTATGGTTCCCTATAAGTAGACAAAGTGTTTTAAAAAGAGAAACTACCCATTGACCCATGTTTCCCATGTACCTTCTAGCAGTGCAGGCCAAGGCACGTGAGGACAGGATGGGGTTCTGACTCAGCACTCCCTCCATGCGAACCTCCAGGATGTCAATGCATCCTGCTTCAGCAGCTTGGGTGATAAAATTGTTATTCAGGTTAATCTCCAACTTGCCTATCGATGAATAGCTTTCCTCCTCCTTAGGGGCTCTTCTCCCATAACAATCTTAAGAACAGTCTTGCTTTCCTTTGGCTGAAAACAAAATTCAGATGTGCTTCCTTGTAGCTAAAGGATAACTACTAGAGTAGCAGAAGTTGTTGGCTGTTCCATGCTAAAATTGTCTTCTGTGCCCACTGAGATCATCTCTGTTCTCTCTCTCTTTCTCTCTCTCTCTCTCTCTCTCTCTCTCTCACACACACACACACACACACACACACACACTTCCCACCTCCACTTTCATTATTCTCAAGGTGGCCCTTCCCTAATAGAACTTAGATTGTATTATCATGGGCTCAGGTGGTTTATACAAAGCTTTCCTATCTTACCCCACTTTTTCTTTTTCCACTAGGATGAGATTCTCCTTGGGTCCTTCTAGTCAGCTGACCTTGGTGAGACTACACTAACTTGAAAAGAGAAGGAACTAGAGTCTCTTTGCCCTTCCAAGAGGCTCCACTTCTTCACCACAACTTTTAAGATCCACCTGCTAGAATGTTCTATTACACCCTTCCTCCAGCACAATGGCTGGCTGTTCACACATATCTGTGTGACTATAAGAGACCACACAAATAATTCTGCCTATAAAACAGCCTGCTCCAAGAAAACTTGTTGTGCCCACCTTTTGAACCCTGCCTAAATGTTTACAGCCCCTTGGAGCATTACCAATTTCTTCTGAAAATTCTTCCCAGAGAGTAGTAACTGGCTGTAAGTGAGTTGGGATGATGGGACTGTTTTGGGGAGTAGGATGCTCCAGAAATTTTGTTTCTATGGGGTGAGCATTGTGGGGCTCCGTGTAACATCCTGGTCAGATCCCCCATGCTAGATAGGTGACTCAGAATGCTGGGTGTCCTCCTGCACTCAGATTGCTGTGCCATAGACCTCTGAGTTCGAGACAGCAAGATTGGTAAGGAACTGGGGGTGACCAACTGTCTGTGACCAAAGGACAAGCAAGGCATTTCAGGTTCACCCAACAACCTGGACAGACTCTCTGGTTAGAGTCTCCCTCTTTTTCTTCTTTACCTTCAGAGTCAGGGCTCAACTCCCATCCACCCATGTCTCTGATTCAAACTCACTGGGAATCCTTGCTCTTGTGAAGGGGAGTCTTCTTTCCATCTTACCCCGAGTGTCTCCAGTGGAATCCCAGCCAGAGGAATGTGACCTTTCCCAGTTCCCTTCCAGTAGGCAGAGTGCTTGAGGTGGGGTCCTGGCATGGGCATGGTCCACCCCTCCCTGGATCTGGTAGCTCCTAGTCTTCTCTATCCCCTCCTACGACCTGCTTCAGGGGAAGGTCAGAGAAGCCTTCCTGGATTTTGAAATGCTTCAAGAAAGATGGGCAGGGTGACATAGGGAGGTCATATGTCTGCTTCTGCTGTTTTCTCAAATGCCATTGTACCATATTTGGGGGGTGATGTGTCCTGAACCTCAACACTGGCAGCAAGGGCCTTCCTGATCCAGGAGGCCGGGCTCAGGGACAGTGGTTCTGAGGTTACCTCCCTTTGCAATGTAGGTATCCTCACAAAAAGACTGCATCCCCTGGGGCAGCTCGAGTCACCTCTACTCCTGGCCATCTGACAGAGTTCTATCCACTGCCTGGTTTTCCTTTATCTTGTGCCTCCACCTCTCATGGTTGCCTTAGAGTCAACCAGCAGAAAGTGCTGTATGGAGACTTCAGGAACTCAGACTGATGGTCCAATGGGCCAGAGAACCAAACATTACAGATGAAGGAAAGGGCTGGAGCCCTTTTGAATGAGTTGGGAAAGGTGTGGACAAACTATAGATAGTCTCTGACTTATGACAGTTCAACTTTATGATGGGTGTGAGATCAATAGCCATTCAGTAGAAACCTCAGATTTTGACTTTAGGTCCCTTCCTGGGCTAGTGATACACAGTACGAACCTCTCCCCTGATGCTGGGCAGTGACAGGGAGCTGCAGCTCCCAGTTAGCACTGTAACCACAGGTGGGGACCAATACTCTTTAGTGTACACAGTGTGTTTAGTGAGGTCACAGCTGCATCATAAGTGGAGTAGCATTTGCAGAACCTTGACTTCAGAAACCAAAGATGGATTCATGGATTCCAAGGTCATAGCTGGTGCTCTGGAAGAACTGCTGCCTTTCCCTGCTGGGTAGCTCGGGTTCTCCTGGCTAGCTCAGTTGTTCCCAGCCCCAACTGCACATCAGAATCATGTGGGAAGCTTTCAAACAGTGCAGAATCAGGAGACCATTGCTTCAGACCAGTTAAATCCAAAACTCAGGGGTAAAACGAGCCCTGGTGTTTTAAAAATGTTCCCCATGTGATGCAAAGGTACAGCCAAGTGTGTAAACTATCAACTGCAATTATAATTATCAGTTATTTTAATTAATAATGATTAATTATTAGGACTTTTCCAGCCTTTCTTTGTTAAGCTGAAATTTTGCAATAGGTAAAAATTGTCTCAGTATTTTTTGTTTTCCTACCAATTCTTATTAAAGAGTTTTGGTATGTTATTAGATTCTCCCACTAGAAGATAATTCTATGCAATAGTGATTTAGTATATCTCTGAGGTATATTTTCTTTAAGGGAAATAGTATGTTTGTAAGAATGTGGGATGTGCTGTTAGTCATGTAGGGTCCTTACACTGAATGAGGTCCTCTATTTTTGTAGATCATGTGGATCCAAACACAGAGCAACAACGAAAAAAAGGTTTCCTCTTTTAAGGCATGGCATAGTACCCTTCTCTTTTCATCTGAACATAAACATAAGGTTGGGTGCCCAATTACATTCTAGTGTAGTGAATGCACTTTGGAACACAAATAGGTGAGCTGAGGTACCTTTCGCTGTTCTTTCCATTTAGGTTTGTCAAATGCTCATTCCCGACTCTGTCGTCCAGGACGTCGCTCCAGACAGTGTGTGCCTTCTTAGTCCATTAGCTTCGGTCTTCAGAAATGTTTCATCAGTGAAGCATGTTATGTGTTCAACTCCAGGCCTTTCCTCATTCCTCCCGAACAACTCCTGCCATTGGGATCATTTTCTCCCTTTTCATTTTGACTTTTGTTCATTTTTCTGATTCACTTTTGTTTCTTTATATTGTCTCTTCTCATCAGCGTTTTAAAAACTTGCAGTTTTTGTATTTATTAGACATGATTAAGAATGTTCATAAAACAACTAAAAATGAAGAAAGACTGCTAATAAACAGTGTATCAGTCAAGACAGAAGCAACCAGTGCGGCCAGTAAAGCTATTTTTTTTAAATTATGAAAATACTATATTTTATGATTATACATGAAACAAGCACAGGGTTATTTTCAAATGCACAAAGAAAAATTCAATTGACATACATAGGTAAATTTAGGGACTATCCAGTCAAATCAAGATCAAGAATTCTATTTTTCATTCCTAAAACTAACAGAAACATAGTAATGTGGAGAAAGTTAAAGTAGGTCCTCATTTGCAAGCTTTATTGATACTTGATAAAAAGTTAACTGATTTTGCTAATAGTTTTACTCTCAAAAATAGAAAAATCAATTATCAGTTCCCTAGATAGAAGTATTACTTTATCTGTTCCCTGTTACTTCATTGTATTTCAACAAAAAGGTGTTAAATCCTGTTTCCAGTTTCAGGCTTGAATCACATTTCTTTGCCAGTCTTAGTTGTTTTTCACCTTAGTGACTTTATCAAATAGGAACACATGGCACATGTCGGGTAGCACATATGAGAAGTAGTTGGTAATTTGCATTCTCTGGAAAATTTTCCTTGACTTTAAAAGAGACAATATACTACAAAAAACTTTTAGTTTTTTCTATAATTAAATCCCCTGATTCTTTTTTTTAATTTAATTATTTTATTTAAATGTGTTTCAAGTCAAAGTACATATACAGAGCTCAATTTTTCCATTTCTCTGGTTGCAAACCAGATAGAGTCACACCATTTGTGTCTTCATACATGCACCAAAGGTAGTGATGACAATCTCAATCAGCCATCATTACTATATCCATTCCCCTTTCCTACCTCCCCACTCCCCCCTGCCACATCCAGAGTTCCTCCATTTCCCCTATGTTCCCCATTCCCACCCCCCTTATGTATCCTCATTCACTAATCAGAGAGAACATTTGGCATTTGGTTTTTTGGGATTGGCTTACTTCACTAAGCATAATGTTCTCCAATTCCATCTATGTGCCTGCAAATGCCATAATTTTATTCTCTTTTATTGCTGAATAATATTCCATTGTGTATATGTACCACAGTTTCTTTATCCATTCATCTATTGAAGGGCATCTGGGTTTCTTCCATAGTTTTGCAATTGTGAATTGTGCTTCTATAAACATTGAGGTGACTGCTTTATTGTAGTGTGCTGATTTTAAATCTTTAGGGTATAGGCCAAGGAGTGAGATAGCTGGATCGAATGGTGGTTCCATTCCAAGTTTTTTAAGAAATCTCCAAACTGCTTTCCAGATTGGTTGCACCAATATGCAGTGTACCTTTTTCACCGCATCCTCGCCAGCACTTATTGTTGCTGGTATTTTGGATAGCTGCCATTCTGACTGGTGTGAGATGAAATCTGAGGGTAGTTTTGATTTGCATTTCTCTAATGGCTAGAGATGATGAACATTTCTTCATATATATATTTATTGATTGTATATCTTCTTCTGAGAGGTTTCTATCCAGCTCTTTAGCCCATTTATTGATTGGGTTGTTTGTTTTTTTGGTGCTAAGTTTTTTGAGTTCTTTATATATCCTGGAGATCAGTGCTCTATCTGATGTGTGTATGGCAAAAATTTGCTCCCAGAATGTAGGCTCTCTGTTCACCTCATTGATAGTTTCTTTTGCTGAGAAGAAGCTTTTTAGTTTAAGTCCATCCATTTATTGATTCTTGCTTTTATTTCTTGTGCTATAGAAGTCTTTTTAAGGAATTCGGGGCCTAATCCAACGAGATGGAGATTTGAGCCTACTTTCTCCTCAATTAGACGCAGGGTCTCTGGTCTAATTCCTAAGTCTTTGACCCACTTTGAGTCGAGTTTTGTGCATGGTGAGAGATAGGGGTTAAGTTTCATTTTACTGCAAATGGATTTCCAGTTTTCCCAGCACCATTTGTTGAAAAGGCTATCTTTTCTCCAATGAATGTTTTTGGCACCTTTGTCTAGTATGAGATAGTTGTATTTATGTTTATTACTCTCTGTGTCTTCTATTCTGTACCATTGATCTACATGTCTATTTTAGTGCCAGTACCATGCCATTTTTGTTACTATTGCTTTGTAGTAAAGTTTAAGGTCTGGTATTGTGATGCCTCCTGCTTCACTCTTCTTCAAGATAGCTTTAGCTATTCTGGGTCTCTTATTTTTCCAAATGAATTTCATGATTGCCTTTTCTATTTCTATAAGAAAGGACTTTGGGATTTTAATTGGGATTGCATTGAATCTGTATAACGCTTTGGGTAGTATGGCCATTTTAATAATATTGATTCTGCTTATCCAGGAACATGGGAGGTCTTTCCATCTTCTAAGATCTTCTTCAATTTCTTTCTTTAGTATCTTGTAATTTTCATTGTAGAGGTCTTTCACCACTCTTGTTAGATTGATTCCCAAGTATTTTATTTTTTTGGAGGCTATTGCGAATGGAGTAGTTTTTCTGAATTCTCTTTCAGAGGACTCATTGCTGATGTATAGAAATGCATTTGATTTATGGATATTGATTTTATATCCTGCAACTTTGCTGAATTCATTTATCAGTTCTAGAAGTTTTCTGGTGGAACTTTTTGGATCCTCTAAGTATAGAATCATGTCTGCAAATAATGATAGTTGAGTTCTACTTTTCCTACTCGTATCCCTTTAATTTCCTTTGTCTGTCTGATTGCTCTGGCTAGAGTTTCAAGGACTATATTGAATAAGAGTGGTGAGAGAGGGCATCCCTGTCTTGTTCCCATTTTTAGAGGGAATGCTTCCAATTTTTCTCCATTTAGGATGATGTTGGCCTTGGGCTTAGCATATATTGCTTTAACCATGTTGAGGTATGTTCCTACTGCCCCTAGTTTCTCTAGTGTTTTGAACATGACAGGGTGCTGTAGTTTGTTGAATGCTTTCTCTGCATCAATTGATAGAATCATGTGATTCTTATCTTTAAGTCTATTGATGTGATGGATAACGTGTATTGATTTCCGTATGTTGAACCAAACTTGCATCCCTGGAATGAACCCCACTTGATCATGGTGTACTATTTTTTTAATGTGCTTTTGTATGCAATTTGCCAAAATTTTATTGAGAATTTTTGCATCCATATTCATCAGGGATATTGGTGTGAAATTTTCCTTTTTTGACGTGTCTCTGTTTGGTTTTGGAATCAAAGTGATACTAGCCTCATAGAATGAGTTTGGAAGGATTCCTTCTTTTTCTATTTCATGGAATAATTTGAGGAGTATTGGAGTTAGTTCTTCTTTGTAGGTCTTGTAGAACTCAGCTGAGAATCCATCTGGTCCAGGGCTTTTCTTGGTTGGAAGGCTCTTGATGGCCTCTTCTATTTCCTTGCATGTAATTGATCTGTTTAAGTCATGAATGTCCTCCTGGTTCAGTTTGGGTAGGTCATATGTGTCTAGGAATTTGT
>PVHX01032607.1:0-13760 GCA_004024805.1 Geosciurus inauris
AGTTTTTTAAAAATGCAAATAGATTTAGAATATGAAGTAGTCATTTGTGACCAAGCAATTTCTTCTTGTTGATGTTAGGCCACTTTCCGCATGAACCCACTACATGAGGAAATGTGCATTTCTGCCTTTTCACCAGGGGTCATTACAGGGGAAATGCTCCCATCACTTCCTGAGAGAGAGATTTAAAACTCTGTGTCTCTTTGCACAAAGGCAAGTTTGTCACATTGTGAAGAGTTTTGAAAAGCATCAATCAAGTGTCTTCAGCTGCAGACAATCTTTCCAGGTAATGGAACCTGGCCAAGGAGTCAGGTCCTTGGTTTGGGCTGGGACTGTGGCCCTTGCCATCTTTGTGTCTTTGACCTTCTCAGAAGAACATAGAGGTCACAAAATGATTTCAGAAGTACCTTCCAATCCCAGGGTCCTTAGATTCAGATCTTGGCTGTGAAGCCTCATTATTTGGAGGTATTTAATTGATTTTTGAAGTAAATATTCATGCCTATAAATTAGAACTGGTCTGAACATTAGAAAATTACAGCCATCACAGAGAAGTCTTAATGTCAATTGCACAGGCAATTTAAAATCTAATAAATGCGGAGAAGAACAAAAGAGGCTAGTGTTACCCAGTTAAACACAATGGCTCCCTAGCCTAGTGGTGGCCAGTTCTCTCTTTTTAGAAGATGAGTTAGGTAAGTGAGGCCTGAAACCTTCTTCTTGGGGTGGTAAACTGAGATTTATGCAGTCTAAAACCTTAGAAATTGCAGTTCTTGTTCTCTAAGGAAGGCTGCCTCCATCTCTTTGGTGCTCACTTGCTCTTGTTTCTGGGCAGATCTATCTCATCACCCCTCTGACCTTCCAGAACAAGAGCTCCAGACTCCAAAATGAGCAAGATTAAGGCCTTCCTGTGGCTGCTCTTTTGGTTACTAATAAAAAATTGCTTTATATGAAATCATTTGTAGTGAGGGAGGAAGTATAATATTATAAAAACTGAAATTTTCTTAAATAATGTTACATACTGCAAATAAATGGAACAGTGGTCAAAAAAACTTAAATGTGCAGAAATAGTTTAAATGGCAAGTTCTACCAGATGGCCAAGAGAAAATAATTCCAATTTCACACAAGCGATTCCTGAGAATAGCAAGAAAGGGAATGTTCTCCAAACTAAAGTTATCAGGCTTTCAACATCGTGATTCCAGAACCTACCAAAGACAATAGGAGACGGACATTTTGGCCAACAGTTCTATAGTTATGGATATAGAAATTCTATACAATATATGGGCAGACCAAATCCAGCAGCATAGCCAAAGGATAGTACATCATAACCAAGTTCATTTCTTCCAGGAATATAAAGCAGGCTTGAGCATTAATTAATGTTAATTTTAAAATTAAATTAATGTTAATTTTAAATGTAATTTTATAAATTATCAGATTAAGGGGAAATGTGTGATTATTTTAAAGAATATAGAAAATATTTAATGAAATTGAATATCATTTATGATTTTAAAACTTCTTCTAAAACTAGAATTCCTTAACATGATAAAGTAAACAAAACAAAAATCCTGCCATTCTCAATGATGAAAAAGTGAAAATGCTTCTTTTGCAATGAATAACAATGTAAGAACTATCACAATTTTTATTCATCAGTGAATTAAAGATATTAGTACAGTAAGGGAGGAAAAATAAATAAAGATATAAGGATTTTTAAATTATACGTTATTATTGGTTAATTTACTTTTATTCTTATTGTGACATAATGTTTGTACGTCTTTATGTGGCACATTATGATAATTCGATACATGTACATAATGTGGGATAAACAAATTAGGGTAATAAGCACTTCCATCTCTTCAAATATTGCCATTTTTACATGTTAGGAATTTTAAAGGGAGAAACAAGATTGCTGTTATTAGCAGATGCCATGATTGTATATATGAGATATCCAAAAGAATCTGTAGAAAACATTGCATGTGATAAAAATTTATCAAAATTATGTGTGCAATATCAACATATAAACACTTTTTTCTTTTTTATATTATATGCTGTTATAAAGATTTAGAAAATGAAATTAAGATGCCTTTTATTGTGAACCTAAAACTGCTCTAAAAAAGTTCATATATTTTTAAAAGATGCCATTTAGAATAGAATTAAAATTGTTAAAAAGCATTAGCAATGTTGAATAAATGGAAACAGAGTTGAGTGATGGTTTCCAGAAGTGGTGAGGAGGAGGAAATGGGAGACGTAGGTCAAGGTATACAGATTTACAGGTGGGCAGAATCAAGAATTGACACCTACTGTACAGAGTGAAGACTAGGATTAATAATACTGTGTTATGTACTGAATATTTGCTAAGAGAGTAGCATTTAGGTGTTCTTATAACCACAGTGTAGCTAGGGAAGGTGATAGATATGTTAATTTGTAGTAATCATCTCTCTATGCATGTGTATATCAAAACCTCATTTTATACACCTAGTATATATGCAATTAAAATAAATAAAACACATTGAATGGGTAACAATGCTAAATGAAGTTGCCTTATAAAGACATAAGGAAAAGATTGTATAAATTCTATGATTCTGCATTCGGTTATTGCTTCTCCCTGCATTTCAAAATATTTTAATTAATTTCATGTGAAAAAATTTCCAGGCAATAAAGCATAAGGAAAAGTTAAAAGAGAGCATAACAGAAACATTCTAAAAGTTCTATTATTTTCTATCTTTATTGAAAAATAGGAAAAAAATCCTAAATAAATGAAGAAATATACTATGCTCATGGGATAGAAAATATTCTCCAAATTGACTTACTTATTTAAAGAAACCCAATAAGGCGTGTGCCTGTGTGTGTGTGTGTGTGTGTGTAACTTGATAAGCAAAGTCTTAATTTATATGTGAGGTTAAAAGGCCAAGTATAGTCAAGGAGATGTCTAGGAAAGCTAGTCCCACCAGATATCAAAATGTGGTATAAAATTATAACTACTATGTATGTACAATATATCAAAATGTACTCTACTGTTATATATATAAATATGAAGGAAAAAAATCTTAAAGGAAAAAAATTATAATTAAGATTATATGGCATGGACCCAAAAATTTAAAAATTGGAACAAAGGTACAGAACAGGGTCCAAATATACAGATATTGCCATCAAATCTATGACATCGGCAATATTACCAATTAATGGGGGAAGAACTGACATTTTAATAAATGATGCTAAAATAATCCTTAGCCAGATAGCAAATATAAAATAAGATCCTATCTCGCATCATACACAGAAATCAATTCCATGTGGCTTAAAGAACCTAAATATGAAAGCAAAAGTATAAAACATGTAGAAAAGCATATTTTCATGACTTTGGGATAGGGAAGGCTGCTTAAGACATTTCCTGTGACCCTTACAAAGGGGAGAGAGTGCTTCCTACTGGGCTCAGGATGCAGTCACCGCCCAGGGGTTAGGAAGGAGGGTGCATCCGGGAGAGGGACACAAGAGACTTCCGAGGCACTCTAATGCTGTTTCTCAACCTGGGTCATGGTTACCTAAGTGTTTGCTTTATTATCCTTTATGATGTTGATAGATGTTGTACGCACTTTTCAGTAGTCTGAATTATCTCACATTACAGTTTTCTTAAATGGAGAATTTCCAGTGAAATTCTGTGATTTCTGTTCTGAGTAGTAAGAAAAGCCTTGATCATCTAGGAAGCAGACAGTACAGAGAAGGAAGCCAGGCTGGGTCAAAGCCAACCACCAGCTGGCTTGCAGGAAGGATGTCCCTGTCACTGAGGACAGCCCACTTTCCCACGGCTCTGCTGGAGGATCCTGCCTGTCAGCCTGAGCTCTCAAGGGGCCTTAACAACTGCACAGGGACAAGGGTGAAACAATTAGTGTTCATTAATATCACAACAAATGAATTTAGATTAGATTTTCCTTACCTATTCATTCTTAAAGTCATTAGCATTGGCTGTAGGTCATCAGCAGGATGGAGATTGTCTTTTACCATGTTTAGCATCATAAACCCAAGTCCCCTCATCTTTTTTCACTGGTCCCCGTAGCATAAGGCCAGAACAGTATAACCAACTCCTTATGGAAAACTCCATTTGAGAAACCAGATTCTCATAAAAGCTGCACAAGTGGGGATAAGAGAGAGGTGAGTCCAGGTCTAAGCAATCACAATTTCTTTTGGCTCTAAGCACTTGCGCTCTCTCTCTCTCTCCCCTTCCCTCCTTCTCTCTCTCTCTCTCTCTCTCTTTTTTTTTTTTTTTTTTGTACTGGGGATTGAAACCAGGGATGCTTTACCACTGAGCCACATCTCCACCCCCTTTTTATTTTTTATTTTGAGACAGGACTTCACTAAGTTGCTTAGAGTCTCGTTAAACTGCTAAGGCTGGCCTCAAACTTGCATTCCTCCTGCCTCAGCCTCTGGAACCAGTGGGATTACAGGCATGTGCCACCACACCCAGCCCTAAACTCTCTTCTTATGTCTGGTTCTCATGTTTGAAAGATTTTCCTGCCTTTGAGCGCAATGAGGCACTGGAAGGTGTAGTCTGGCAGTTGAAATCTTTGCTCTGAGAAGGACTTTGGAATGCACCTGCTAGAAATGTGAAAGCAAAGCTTTCACTGACCATTGCATGAGAGAAAAACCCATATAGGGAGATCCTAATTCAATCAACTCTCTTTATAAGTGATTATAGCATTCTTTTAATAGAAAGAGTGGGTTTCTTTGAAAAGAGTATCGGACAGATAATAAAAGTTAAATAAAAGTTAAATTCATTCCAATAACAGATTCTATCATTTAAGTTCCCCCAGACACTGCTCATGCCTCCTGCATTTTGCAGCCTTAGGACCTGGCACAGTGCCCAGCAGCAGCTCCTAGCGGGGGCTCACTTCATCACGTTAAATGAGATGAATGTTAGGCTGGATGTCTGGGCTTTGATTACTGGTATACCCCAAGCACACTTTCAGGATCTCTGAATTCAGACACTTTTCTTTAGCTTGCTGTTCTGTGAATTTTGAATGGAAAAGATTAACTATTGTACAAAGCACTGAAGTGATGAATGACCTTAGGCTGGATGTGTGATAATCAGATTCTAAAGAGTTAAGATCCTGTTGATGCCTGAAATGAAAAGTTGAGTTGTGCTAATGAATGTAAAAGAGCACATCACATATTTTTCCCCACAGGGTTTTATTTAAAGGAAATGTACGTATAATGGATGAGTTTGGACAGGCCATTAAGGTAACTAAAATAGAGATTCTGTAACATTAGGCTCCAAAAGCCTGCACTGGATCTGCAGGGGTACCAGAGACACCTGCATGATAGTTGTAGGAGCAAGTTCCTATGGCAGGAGCATCTCTCCATAGACAGCCAGCACTCCTCAACTACTAGTGTCCATTAATTTTTTTTTTTTTTGTACCAGGGATTGAACTCAGGGGTACTTGACCAGTGAGCCACATCCTCAGCCCTATTTTGTGTTTTTATTTAGAGACAGGGTCCCACTGAGTTGCTTAGTGCCTCACTGTTGCTGAGGCTGGCTTTGAACTCACGATTCTCCTGTCTCAGACTCCCAAAGTGCTGGGATTACAGGCATGAGCCACTGCACAGGGCTAGTGTCCATTAAATTAAACCACAGAAATAGGAATTTAGGACAACGTGCAGTCAGTGAGAAACAGTTTATAAATTGAGTGATTCTGGAGCCCTTCCGCCCACATTCCAGGCCTACTGAGTGGAGCCATCAGGCACAGATACCCACTCAGAGGCATAGGAGGTTAAGAGCCAGGATCATTTTCCTGCTGAGGTTGTAGCTCTTCCTGAGTTGCCTGAGAATTTCCTTGGCCTCTGAAATGTCCAAGTGCCCAGGAATCAACATCTTTGCTGCCCTATAACACCCATCAGAGCAAGATCCAAGTGCATCAGAAAGTGAAGTTCTTCTATATAAGAAGTGAGCTTCCTTCTTTCCTTTCTTTTGCTCTTGTTTTGATTTATAAAGTATGTTCAACTGAATCTTTTGAGACATTCATGCTTGAATCTACAAGCATTTGATAAAAAAAAAAAAAAACTCCTAGCAGCCTAGAATATCATCAATCATCTTTCAGATGACATGTGCCAATCAGCTCTTCCCTTTTTCCTAGAAAGCAGGCTTCTAGCCAGATAAAAGGTCAGGGAGCAAACCAGAGGGAGCATGACCATGGGATTACATTCTAAGCTTGAGTGAAGTGCTGTAGAGAGTGAAGGCCAGTGGGAGATAATGGCTTTTCCAAGCATTGACTCCAGGAAGTCAAGTCCTGTCTCACTCATGCCATCGTTTAACACACACTTGAGTGCATATTATGGGCCAGGTTTTTTTATAGGCATTGATGATCTACCAGTACACAAACTTCATTGTCTTCCTTGAGCTTTCAAATATTAGACAGACATAGATAATAGACAAAGAAAATGAATTATCATGTTTTGTTGATTCTGGGAAGCACAGTGTTTCACTTTAGTAACTCTGCAATTGGGATGCTTTCTACAATCATGGGCATCCTACAATTCCTGCTGTCTTTATGTAATTGTCATTGTCTGTGACTCAGCAAATGAGATAAAAGTTGTTCATATCAATTCAGTTATGTTTGTTGTTGGTTCTGTATTATAGGATTTAATTTGCTATTTAAAATGTCTTCAAAAAGATTCTATAATAATCCAGCATTGGAAAAAAAAAGTTATTGTGAACACAGAAAGGCATGGCAATAAAGCAGATATTCATTGCTGGGAGAATGACCATAATTTCGTATTTTCCAATAAATAAACAGCCATGTTTAGGCACCATAATAAAGGAAGACACCCCCAAGTGGATGAATCTGTGTCATATCTTACAATTGAGCTGTGTTTGCACAAATATTGCTTATCACATACCAAGAATTTCCACAGAAGATAGGAGAAGTCTCTTGAAATCTCCCTAGAAGTAAAAGAAACTTTCAAGGTGTGACCTAACATTAAGGCCATGACTCAGCTGACAGCATTTCTCTTTGAGTGACATACAACATAATAGTGCACCCTAAAAGAGATGTCTGGCATGAAATATGACATATTAAATGTTGGAAGAATTGTGGAGGAAACATCATGGAGTGCTGTAGGGAGCAGAGTGCAGTTTTCAATGGTGTGGTCCTGGAGAGGCTCATCCAATAGGTGACATATAGCAAATACCTGGAGGAGGTCAAGGAAGAAGTCAAAGTTCCTTCCAGGGGAAATTGTTCCAAGAAGAGTGACTTTTTAAAAATTACTTAAAGATGTACTCCAATCAAACAAAACAATTTAGAGCTTTCATGTAGATTTAAATTCCATGAAGACAGAGGCTGACAAAGCTTGTTATTGTAGGTCTCCATGCGGGGCACATCCTAGCACTTAGTCAATATTTTTGTAATAAATGAATGAACTTAAAGAGGGAAAGAAATGCCATGTTTTGTAATAAGCAATAAAACTACCAACATTTAACGTTCAGTTTAAATAACAGTTGTTAATAAAATTTGTGATGTTTAATACGTGTTTGAAGGATTTTTAAAATATAAGCATTATATGTCAAAAAGGAATTACAAATCAAAACAATAATGAAATACCACTGTGAATCTATTAGAATAGCCCAAATCAAAATGTTGACAACATCAAACATTGGTAAGAGTGAGAAGCAATGAGAACTCTGGAGGGAATATAAAATGGTACAGTCACTTTGGAACATAGTTTGATAGTCTCTTACAAAACTAAGCAAACTCTTACCATTTAATTCAGCATTCATGCTGATTATGGTTTGGATCTGAAATGTCTCCCAAAGGCCATGTGCTAAAGGCTTAGTTCCCAGCTGGTAGTGGTACTGGGAGGCAGTGGGAGCTTTAGGAGGTGGAGCCCATTTGAAGGAAGCAGGTCACTGGGAGCATGCCCACAAAGGGTTTATTAGGACCCTGGTCCCTTTACCAATCCCTTTGCCCCGCCTCTCTCAGCTTCCTGGATACTGTGAGGTAAGCAGCTTTGCTTCACCATGTGCTTCACACCATGCTGCTTAGCCTCAGCACAATCCCAGAGACACCAGAGCCAAGTGATCATGCACTAAGACCATGAACCATAATAAACCTTTCCTCCTTTATGTCTTTTTTCTCAGCTATTTTGTCACAGTATTGGAAAGGCAATTAATACAACCACAGTACTCTTTGGCATTTATTCAAATGAATTAAAAACTTAAGTTCACATAAAAACCTGCATGTGGATGTTTATAGGTGCTTTATTCATAATTGCTACAACTTGAAAGCAACTTCAAATGTCATTCAGCAGGTGAGTGAAAGACATATATTATGTACATAAATTGTGGCACATCCAGACAAGGGAATAAAAAGAAGTGAGCAGGGAAATGAAGGGAGGGAAGGGGGAATGGAAGTTGGAAGGACAGAAAAACGAATCAGGCATTATTATTACCCTGTGTACATATATGATTACATCACTGGTGTGATTCTACAAGTACAACCAGAAGAATAAGAAGTTATACTCCATTTATGTATGATGTGTCAAAATGCATTCTGTTGTCATGTAAAACTAATTAGAACAAAAAAAAATGAGATATTAGGTCACAAAAAGACATGGAGGAATAGAGTTACTTTGGATTAGGTAGAGGGGAGTGAAGGGAGGGGTGTGGGGGTAGGAAAGATAATAGAATGAATGGGACATTATCTCCCTATATAGGACTACACAACCAGTGTGACTCTACATCATGTACAACCAGAAGAACGAGAAATTATACTCCATTTATGTATAAGGTGTCAAAGTGCATTCTACTGTCATGTATAACTAATTAGAAAAACAAACCAAAAAAGACGTGGAGGAACCTTAAATACATGTTTCTAAGTAAAAGAAGCCAATCTAAAAAGGCTACATACTGTATGACCCCAACGATATGACATTCTGCAAAAGACAAAGTTATGGGGACAGCAAAATACCAGTGGCTGTCAGGGTTTAAAGAGGGGAAGGGATGACTATGTGAACTATAGAGGATTTTAGGATAGTGGAGCTATTCTACAAGATATTATAATGGAGGCTGAGGTTGTGGCTCAGTGGTAGAGTGCTCGCCTAGCACGCGTGAGGCACTGGGTTCTGTCCTCAGCACCACATAAAAAATAAATAAATAAAGATATTGTGTCCACCTACAACTAAAAAATAAACATTAAAAAAAGATACTATAATGGTACATGTCATTATATGTTTGTCAAGACACAGAATATACTACACTAAGAGTGAACCCTAGGGTAAACTATAAACTTTGAGTGATAATGACATGTTAATGTAGGTTTGTGGATTATAATCAATGTATTGCTCTGGTGGGGGATGCTAGCTGGGAAGGCTATGCATTTGGGGACCTGGGAGTTTAAGGGAAATCTAGGTACTTTCTACTTCATTTGCTATGAACCTACACTTCTCTAAAACATAGAGCCTATTCAGAAAATAAAAACTGTAAACTGGGGGGAAAAAGCCCCACAATAATTATAATCTTGAAACTAAATTCACCATTAATTTGACAAAGCTTTCAGAGCAAAGGGACCATTAACAGGAAGGGTTATAAAAATTTGTGAGCATCTCATCCTGCTTGACTTGGGGTAGAGGGAGCTTTTAAGTACTATTCAATTATTGATGTTGCAAAAAATATATAGTGTTTAATTAAACTTAGATAAAATTTTAAGTAAAATTCTGGTAGAATAGGAATAGAATGTATAACTCCAAAAAGAGTATAAGAACAAAGAAAATTGAATGAACCCGGTATATGTTTGGAAAGGAAGGGAAAAACACTGAGAAAATCTATACATAAAATATAAAGGTGCTGGAAACATGGAAAGTACTGGGGCAAACATGGATTTCCCTATGAAGGGACAGGCTGGCTCTGGGTAAGGTGAAGGAGCAGTAGAGGGCTGCAGGGAGCTCCCCTTGGGGCTCTGTGGCCTGGGGACAAGCTGGCAGGCAGGTCTCCTTGAGTTGGGAGGGAGCTGGCACAGGGTCTTTTGATGGGCTGAGCCCTTTTCACCAGGGCAACTCTGTGGGCAGTCAGCTGCTCTCTGGCTGCTCAGGAAGTGACAGATTTGCTTCGTCCACATCCCACCCACTTTTCTGCTTGTGTGACCTCCCAGATATGGCTAGAGATAGGATGCAACTACTATCAATTATTGTTCTCCTTTCTATTTGATGTGGCTCATGTAGAGCCCCTGGGGTACCACATCCTCTAGGATCTCTGGCCCATATCCACATGAGGGACTGTGAAGGTAAATGTCCCTTTTGCCTGGCCAGCACCTGCTCTGCATAGAGCTGAGGGATGGACCTGGCATTGGTGCATTTAGGGAAGTTTTCTGAGTGTCCCTTGCTAATTGCACCTTTGGCTCATTCTTGCTTCCAAGCAACTCTGAGCTGGGGGTTTATAGGACCCCACTGGGGAAATTGTTCCACTTCTCACCGAGGTTCCCATGCTCATGCCGGATCACCAGCCAATCACCCCTAATCAGATTTTCCCTCACTAATCCTGTTTACTTCACAACACCCAGAATTTTCTCAAAGTTTCAGGCTTTTGCTATTTCCTGGAACCATTTTCTTTGTTTACTTTTATGTTCTTTAGTAATTTTGGTTTAAGATTGAGAGGAAGGGTATGTATGTGGCAATCTGAAAGGGATTCTAAGAGGAGAATTCCAAAATAGTAGTTTTATTATAATAACTGCATTCTGACCACTTTGAAAGAATGAAGACACTTATTTGGTATATCAATTCTGTTATGATGCATTTGTTAAGAAATAAAAAGCCCATCCCTTTAAGCATACCAAACTTCCTTCCCCAGGGCCTTTGCAAAATTATGGTCACACTCTGGTAGAGTGTGATCTAATATGCTGAATAACAGAATAACCGAAGACAATTCTAAGGCCAAACTGGAGCTAAAACTTGAATTGTGGTATTCCCACCACCTTCTCTGATGATGACATCCATCATAATCATATATGATAATATCTCATCAAGTGTCCCCAAGAACATGCAAACTCCTCTCTCATTTCCCCCATGGGTCCATTTCTATTCCACCATTGCAGCCCATATCCTATGTATAGCGGGGCTGTTAGAACACAATGATCACACAGCTCATACCCACTCTTCCCTCAGATCTCTGCTTAGATGTCCCTTCTTCAGAGCAACCCTTCCTGAGTACCATCTGTTCATTCATTTCCCTCTCCCTCCTTCCTGGTTTTATCTGTATTTCTCAGTACTTACCACTCCCTAACATTGCATTATGTATTTGTTAGCTCTTGTTTTTCCTCTCAATAGAGATAAACTCCAAAAGGGCAGGCAGGGCCTTTGAGCACTAACTTCTCTTACCTAAGACCCTAGAGCAGTGTCTGGCACACAGTGGCACTCTGTGGATGTGCAGACCTGGTCCACTTACCACATCTCTGTGAGAGCTGAGAAGGGGAACTAGTTAAGCCGGTTTAGCTTAGCTACATTCCACATCACTTCTTGTAGTGCCAGATTCACAAAGCAACTTCCTTATAAATCTTAGTAGTTTTTCATTACTGAATTCATTGCAATAGTGATAAATCGACATTCTGGTTAACAAATCAGCTCTCTATGATATTGAATTACAAAACCTGGAGATGTCCTCATGCTAGAAGTCTAAGCCTGCCATCAGTCTTCTCGGTGTCTAGGGCGTCCCTCTGCATATAACCTTTTGTTTGTGAGCACAGAGCTCTGATCTACCAGCTGGACAATCCTTCAGAGGTAATAAGGCAATACAGCGGTTCCCAGTGGCTGTGTTTGGTGGGCTCTGTCCTTGGCTGACATGTTTTATTAATCACAGCAATCCTTCTCTGCCATTCTGTTATTTTCCAACATGATTAATGGTAAGCGTATGGATGAAGGGAGCTTTACAATAGTAAATGATCACTTAAGTGATGCTTTGACTACCTCCAGCTGCCTATCCAAGCAGAAACCAACTGTTCAAGGTGGAAAGTAATTGCTGCATGTAGAATTTAAGTACCAAGAACCGTCAAAGGGGGAAAGAAGGCTTCGAGGAGGAGTGAGGACCTGCAAGTGGCAGACCTTCCAAAACAGTGTGGGAGTGGCCAGGGCCAGTGATCTCATGAGGCTTTCTGGTAACCAGCCTGCACGTGCTATTGCAACTGAAAGTCGTCCGGGGAAGGTGTGTGGGCCACAGAAAATAATAAGTGCGGGAGAGCAAGGAGAGAACAGAAAAGGCAGAGAGGAGAAAGAGAAACGAAGGAAGCTGAATTTGTTGGGATATCCCAAATTATAGAATTTTGCTCATTGACCCGCTGTCCTGGGCCTTCTACCTGGAACACTTGGTAAGGAAGGTGAGAGTCTGTTCTCACTCTGCCATTGTCTTCTGGAGACAGTTATATAGAGACCAACAGAAGATAGCTGCTAAGTACTTTCATGCTGGTCAAATTGCCCAGGGGAACAGGAATTCACTGTATAGATACCAGCCTTAAGTGGCCTCCAAGTATGGAGCGAAGGTGGTACCCACGGGCAGATGAAATAAATACCCTAGTTGCTGCTCCCAAATTTCTTGTTTTTCATGAGTAATTCTGAGTTCTGATGTTGTGGAGAAGCCAGAGTCTTCCCCGGCTTCCAGAATGACTACTGGGGTATTTTACAGACCTCATAATACCAGCTGCCACCCTGGCACAGAACATGGATATAGATTAAAACTAGTTCAAAGCCAATGTTTTGATAAAAGCTATGTTAAAAGAAAAATCCCTTCTCTCTTTGGAGCATTTCATAATTCCCTCTTGGTTTAGTGTTCCCTGTTGGCACCCAAACGAGACGCAATGATAACTGATGGGATATTATCATATGTGATTAGGATGGATGTCGTCATCAGAGAAAGTGGTGGGAATACCACAATTCAAGTTTTAGCTCCAGTTTGGCCTTAGAATTGTCTCTGTCATTCTGTTGTTCAGCATATTAGATTACACTCTACCATCAGCAGTGAACGCTTTCCAAATTTCATTTAATGTATTGGAATCAAAGATACCACTTGCATCCTCTCCTGGTCCCTTGGTCAGTAGTAATAGCTCAGACAAATAACAATGAGATCAGTTTTAAAAAGAGGACAGATCATCAACAAGGGGAGCTGATGAGAGGCAAGGAAATAGGAGATTTTATAGAGGAAAAGATGTGGGCTTAGGGGGTTCAAAAATCCAAGATTCCTACTTGGTAGCAATATGAACTTGGACTAATCACCTACCTTCTAGAAACCTCGATCTTTTTTTTTTTTTTTAATTTTTTTATTTAAATGCGTTTCAAGTCATAGTACATAAACAGAGCTCAGTTTTTCCATTTCTCTGGTTGCAAATCATAAAGAGTCACACTATTTGTGTCTTCATACATGCACCAGGGGTAGTAATGACCCATTCGATCAATCATCATTACTATTCCCATTACCCTTTCCTTCCTCTCCCCTCCCCCCTGCTGCATCCAGAGTTCCTGCATTTCTCCTGTGTTTCCTGTTCCCATCCCCCTTATGTATCCTCATCCACTAATGAGAGAGAACATTCGGCATTTGGTTTTTTGGGACTGGCTTACTTCACTAAGCATAATGTTCTCCAATTCTATCCATTTGCCTGTAAATGCCATAATTTTATTTTCTTTTATTGCTGAATAATATTCCATTGTGTATATGTACCACAATTTCTTTATCCATTCATCTATTGAAGGGCATCTGGGTTGCTTCCATAGTTTTGCAATTGTGAATTGTGCTGCTATAAACATTGAGG
>PVHX01032608.1:0-13764 GCA_004024805.1 Geosciurus inauris
GTTCACAGTTTCAATCCAGTTTGTGCTTCTCTTTAGAACATGGGCACAATCAAGGTATTATCTTCCACATTCTCATACAATCTAGTGACACCAGATTTAAATGCAGCACAAGATGCTTTTTTCTATCATTCTTTCGTAGAGGTCTTTGTCTCCTGCTTCCCTTGGCAGACAGATCCATCTAATCTGTAACTCAGTCTTGCTGGTTCCTCCTTGGTCAGAGTGCATGCATCCAATCTTCCTGCTTTTCAATCTTGTGGCCAATACTTATTTTCACTTGGGCTCATGCCTTCTCTTCTGACTTACGGGATAGTTTCCAGCCCAGTCCTGTGTCCACTGTCAGATCAGTCTTTTAAATAAATATACCTGCAGCCTGGCCTTGCCTGGAGACTTCAGTGGCTGGCTGCCTCACCTGCTTGCCGACCAGCCCATGTGGGAGCTTCTCAGAACATAATTTGAAGAGCACAGCTTTATATACACCATCTGCTCCAACATGGTTCCCTCATTATGCCTGCTGTATTTCTACTTCAGTTCTGGAGTGTATACTTTCTGCCTGGAATGCCTCCCTCTCTATCTTTTTCCTTTCCTTTTTTCTTCTCTTCTTTTTAATTCTTACGTAATTAAATCAGATATTTTTCCTTAAGATCCAATCTTCCTGCATAAACTATCTACATCACTTTTATTTAGACTTTAGAGGAATTTGTCAGAATTAGTCATTTTGCATTTAGTATATTCTATTTTAGACTTTTTTTAAAAGTATATAACTAGTTTCCACTATACATAGTTTTCTTAAGGATTTGGTGCTAGCTGATAATATGCATATTGGTGTTTGCCCTTATTTCTTAACCTCTGTATTGAATAAAATAAATTGAACAAACAGAATATCCCCAACACCTCTTTCTTATAATAATAGAAAACGATAATGTATATCATTTGGAACATGGCAAAGATTAAATGTCTTAATGAATGGCAGGACAATTTTTCAAGACCATTTGTACTAGTATTATTTTCTATAGTTTTCTTTTTGGTTTATTTTTTTTAACAGTGGGGTCTACTGTAGATGTTTGTAGCCTGGGAGGTTGGGCATAACGCCAAAGCATGAGCACATGTATAAAATAAAACAAAGTGTATTTTAGCAGGCCACCTACAAAATAAACTCAGGGTTTATAAAGGGAATATTTGCTACAAATAAAATTCACCTATAAATTTGAATATTTTCTCACTTATGGAGGCAGGAAAAAATAGTTACTCATTTCCTTTTCATCTTATTTCCAACTAAAGAGGGAGAACTTTGCCAAAATACTCAAGATACCCTTCACTCCCACTAAGGTGAAGCTGCCTTTTGAAATGTATGAACACTGGCTATGTTGACAAATCTATATTATTTTTAAATGAAAAAAAATGTTAAGGAAATGGAGTAGTGGGAAATGGTCCTTACATTTTCCATATGCAGAAAATACTTAAAATAGCTATTTTCAGTTTCTTCTCAGCAAAGAATCAATCAATGAGGTGAAGAGATAGCTTACATTTTGGGAGCAAATTTTGTCACATGCACATGAGATAGAGCACTGATCTCCAGGATATATAAATAACTCAAAAAACTTAACACCAAAAATACAAACAACCCAATCAATAAATAGGCTAAGGAACTGAACGGAAACTCTCAGAAGAATATACACAACTGATCAACAAATATATGAAAAAGTTTTCAACTTCTCTAGTAATTAGATAAATGCAAATCAAAACTACTCTAAGATTTCATCTCACTCCAGTCAAAATGACAATTATCAAGAATACAAGCAATAATAAGTGTTGGTGACGATGTAGGGAAAAAGGTACACTCATACATTGCGGGTGGGGACTGCAATTGGTGCAACCACTCTGGAAAGCAGTATGGAGATTCCTTAGAAAACTTGCAATGGAACTACCATTTGACTCAGCTATCCCACTTCTTGGTCTATACCCAAAGGACTTAAAAATCAGCATACTATAGTGATGCAGCCACATCAATGTTCACAGCAGCTTAATTCACAATAGCTAAACTAGGAACCAACCTAGGTGCCCTTCAACAGATGAATGGATAAAGAAAATGTGGTATATATACACAAAGGAATATTACTCAGCATTAAAAGAAGATAAAATTATGGTATTTGCAGGCAAATGGATGAAGTTGGAGAATATCATGCTAAGTGAAGTAAGCCGATCCCCAAAAACCAAAGGACGAATGTTTTCTCTGGTAAATAGATGCCGATCCTTAATGGGAGGAGGGGGCATGGGAAGAATGGAGGAAATTTGGATTGGGCAAAGGGGAGTGGGAAAGGGACATGGAGGTAGGTAAGATGTCAGAGTGAGATGGATATCATTACCCTAGGTTCATGTAGGATTGCACAAATGGTGTGACTTTATATTGTGTATAACCAGAGAAAAGTTGTGCTCCATTTGTGTACAATGAAACAAAATGCACTCTGCTGTCATGTATAGCTAATTAGAAAAAAATGTTAATATAAAAAACAGTTATTTTTTAGACTGATTTTCTACCACAATCTCTTTTACCAAAACTGTTTTGGAGAATTATGGTATGTCTTAGTCAAGTTTTAAAAACAACTAGTAGAAGAGTTCTGAGTACTACATGTAATTATGTCATTAAATCATAAAAGCTATCAGAATCTGTTTGATCCCTAGCACTACAAAAAAAAAAAAACAAAACAACCTATCATTTCATAAAACATTGATTAAATTTAATTTAGACCCTAAAAGCATCTTACTATAGAATTTTTAGAAGATGCAAGAAAATATACAACAACATAAAAATCACTAGTAATTCTAACACTAAGTGAATCGTCTTTCCCATTTGTTAAAGGGTTTTCCAAATGGTTTCACGAGTCTGATTAATTATTAGTCTCCCAACTACTTTAAAAAACCATAAAAATCATTAATAATAGTTTAATAAGAAATCTGATCAAAATAGGTTACAAAGTACTGATACCAAGATTTTAACTTTTTAAAAAAGATTATTTTTATTATAATTCCTTTTAAAAACTTTACAATGAAAAAACAAATATATATAGAAATAGAATAGTGTTAGTATAATGAATCACCATATACCTGTCATCTAGTTTTAAGAATTATTAATAGTGAGCTACTCTTATGCTTTTCAGTTTTTTCTATATCTTTAGAAAACATTATTAATGTTTTAGAAGCCTAATTATAACAGAATTTAAAACATAATTAACATCTTAGAGCACAGAGAGATTTTTATCACACCCTTTCACTCAATGCTACATTATCAGCATTTTATTACACCACTAAAAACATTCTTTAATAACATCATTTAATACATGGAATAGAACTCCCTTATATGAATGGAAATCGTTCAAATTACTTCCTACATGTCCTATTTTAACCAATGCTATGATGAACATTCTTTGATTAATAATAGCTGCAGTTACTTATTAACACTTTATAAGAGGTACAATGTTAGGCACTTTACATGCATTATTTCATTAATTAACACAATAACACCTAGAGATGGGTGCTATTTTAAAACCTATTTTACAGATATAAAGACTGAATCTTAAAGAAGCTAGGAAATTAAACTAGGATCATACAACTTGTAAGTTTGGTGGCTGGATTCAAAGCTAAGCACGTTCACTCCAGAATGCATTTACAATCTGTTTATTTCCTTTTTTTTGCGTGTACCGAGGATTGAACTCAGAGGTACTCAACCACTGAGTAACATTCCCAGCCCTATTTTGTGTTTTATTTAGAGACAGGGTCTCACTGAGTTGACAAGGCACTCACAGGGTCTCAGTGCCTGTTGCTGAGACTGGCTTTGAACTCACAATTCTCCTGTCTCAGCCTCCCAAAGTGCTGGGATTACAATCTCTGTTTATTTCTTAATGACATTTTTCTAAAAGTGAAATAACTGGGTCAAATGGTCTGAAATTTTGATATATATGGTGGGATAAAATATATCTATTTAGCCAAACTGCTATTTAGAAAGGAATAACAACATATATTCTTGCCAGGAATACATGAAAATACCCATTTTAAAGGACTATTTTTTAAAAACTGGGTAAGAAAAAATGCCCATAGATGAATTAAGTAAAGTAGAAGAGAGAACAGTCATTGGGCATTTTTTTTTAAACAACAGAGGAACTGTGTTTCTAAAATAGTAAAATATGGTTTAGAACAATAATGTCATGTATAAATCACTCCTAAAAGAAAGAAAAAAAAGCTCAATAAATATTAGCTGATGGTGCTAACATTTAATTTTGGAACTCCTTACACTTAAAATTTTTACATTATGAATTCTCTAATGTATAAAAGAATGCAAATCAGAGCTTGTTAAAAATAAGTGCAACAAATACTCGACCAGTGTAACTACACATCATGCACAATCAAAAGAATGGGAAGTTGGGGCTGGGGTTATGGCGCAGTGGTAGCGTGCTCGCCTAGCACGTGTGAGGCACTGGGTTCGATTCTCAGCACCACATAAAAATAAAATAAAGATATTCTGTCCACCTACAACTAAAAAAAATAAATATTAAAAAAAAAAGAATGGAAAATTATACTAAATGTATGTATGAATGTATAATATGTCAAAATATACTCTACTGTCATGTATATCTACAAAGAACAAATAAAAAATAAAAATAAAAGCAACAGTTTATTATTTAAAAATATCAGCAACAGTTTGTTGCTGATAACAATCTAGGTATTATGTTCATGCAGGAATTACTTGGTAAGTTCTCATTATTTCTCTGCTTTTGGAATCATGCCCCTCCCAAAAAAAGGTCCATTATGGTGTTCCATTAGATTAAAGGACTAAAAACACCACAATGAGACTAGAGACTAATTAAAATGGGAGAGTGAGTATTAAATAAACAAAATAAACTATAGGATCAAAAATCATAACAATGGAAGAAGGATGCCATAGGATTGTTAGGACGAGTTAGTCAGAATTAACATACATATAACATAAAGTCTCAAAAATCTACAAAATGTACAGTAATCCAGGCTTTTATCACATAGTTTAAACTCCATTTGTAATGTGATTTATACTAGAGATGCCTGAAGTCAGTGAAACTTTATAAGATATCCTGGAGTGGGGATGGACAACGAGCGGAAGTTCCCCTGCTATGGCCCTTCCTGTGATCAGATGGCAACAAGTCATTCTCTGCATTCAGTTCTGCTGACCCTGATCTCAGAATCCTTGTCAACAAACATGGCACCATATCCTCTCACCAACAAAGGACAGAAGCTCAGTAAACCTGTCATAACCTTTTTTTTTTTTTGGTACTGGAGGTTGAACTCAGGGGCACTCGACCACTGAGCCACATCCCCAGCCCTATTTTGTGTTTTATGTAGAGACAGGGTTTCAATGAGTTGCTTAGAACCTCGCCATTGCTGAGGCTGGCTTTGAACTCGCGATTCTCCTGTCTCAGCCTTCCTAAGTGCTGGGATTACAGGCTTGTGCCACCACACCCGGCTCTGTCATAACCTTTTGCTGTTGTTACTCTAAATTTTTATTCTTCAAGGTGGTGTCATCCTAACTTTGGATGGAGCTTGATCTTCTCTGGGAGAAAAGTGATATTACATTCTTAATTTTTCTTGAAGTATATTTTAAGAAACTGCTATATAAAACCCATAAGTACTACAGGAATAGTGCTAAGGGTAGCATCTATTATATTACTTATTATCTCTATTTATGAAATTTCATGTGTGGAATTTACTTTGGAATTCAGCACTATAGTGCAATGCTTAGTTTTCTTTCTGTTTTTGAGGAAAATGACACTCTTCTTTCTATTGGATAAGAATGATATTATTCCTTCTTTTTTTCTGTTGTTGTTATTTTTCATGGATTACCAGCAAACAGTCAAATCTCTTGTTCAACTATAGTAGACTAAAGGATTGGTAGATTTATATTTATACTTACCAGATTTTGATTTTCTTTGATTGCTATTTTCTTCTAGTCTCAATTGTCTTATTTTTATTTTAAAACATTCATTTGGTAAAATTATTTTTCAAATCATTTGAGAGAACACAACAGAGCAAAAATAGGTAGTACTCAGTGCAATTAACATGAAATTCAGCTATAAGGTGTCAGGCAATCATGAAAAAATAGATCAGTTTATATAGCAATATTTGGGAGCCACCAGTGGTTCCCCAACCAAAAATTAACTGGACGCTAGATTCAGTGGCACACGCCTGTAATCCCAGTGGCTCGGGAAGCTGAGGCAAGAAGATCTTGAGTTCAAAGCCAGCCTCAGCAACTTAGCGAGACCCTGTCTCTCAATAAAATACAAAAAAGGGCTGGGGATGTGGTTCAGTGGTTAAGTGGCCCTGGGTTCAATCCCTGGTACCAAAAAAAAAAAAAAAAAACACCAAAAAAAACCTCACTCTCCCATTTTAATTAGTCTCTAGTCTCACTGAGGTGTTTTTAGCCCTTTAATCTAATGCAACACCATAACTGACCTTTTTTTTTCGTACAAGCAAAAACCAAAAAACTGAAGAGCTTTTTTAAGACATAATTGAACAACAAAATAAAAAATGCAAAGTAAAAGTTCTTTCTCATTTTGGAAAAATCTGTTTACCTAAAGGTAAGCAGGGAAAAAGTGTCTTGGTATTCTTACAGTAAAATAATTTACACATATTAACTATACTAAAAACAAAGAAAATACTAAAAATCTCATTTTCTGATTATTTTACTTCTAATTATTTGAGTACATCTACCATGCTCTGGAAGGTTTGAGCATTTTGTCAATCTGTATGGGGAAAAACGCTAAGTGTACATCTCTTTTCAGTGAGGTCACACTAGTAGCTTGAAATAAGCCATTTAGTGAGATCACATTGGTAGTCTGAAATGAGCCATTGTAAGGGGGCATTTTACATCATGGGAATTAGCTAATGATATAAATCAGTCCCCTCTCCCCCAGCTATTAAGCATTACCAGCATGCCACTGCCTACATGTGTTTTACCCAAGGAAACTGAAGTATCTTTCTTTAAGGACAGTGGAATACTACACGTAGGGTACTCGAAGAATTCAGTTCAATTAAAAAAAGGCGGCCCATTATTACAACCGAGTTTAAAAATGGCTGCATGCCAAGATTAAGAAAAGAAAAAGGCAAAATTCTGTCCTTTAACAAAATTCACTCCAATTCTGTTTGAATATTACTTCTCTAGCATTAACACAGACTATGGTGAATTTTAAAAACAACCAAAATCTTAATCTTCACAGGAAATTCTAGAAAGTTTATTTTGTAACAGTAGTTTTCTAACTTTTTTCAAAGTAATTTTCCCCCCAAGAGAAAATTTTTCTTAGGAATCTCACAAATAAGAGATGAATAAATTAACAGGTGCCAAAGGCAACTTAATTTCATTGATAATATTGAGTCCTCTGAGGAATCCTAACCTTACAATAAACATCCTATAAATGTTTGAAAAAATCATCCCCTGTAAATGTTTTAATAGTTTCTAAACCTGTCTGTACATAAGAATCAACTGGGAATAAGAATCTTTGCAAGCAAGGTCCTACAATTTGAATTTCTAAATTCTGCATTGTCAACAAACTATGGTGTTAACAATATTATGTTTACTTTGGTTTTGGATGAAAACTGATTGTGATTAAGCAATACGCTTTCTGTAATGATAAACTGGCTTCAGTCTCACTGGATTTTTAAAAGTAATGTGAAAGTGACTTTAGGTTATCTTAACTTTTGCCAAACTCTATCCTTTACTTAGATATTAAAATGAATATAAAAGATCACTATAAAACAAAGTAGAGATATGTAAACTAAAATGACAACTTAGTCAATCTTGAACATAATCAATTTGTGCTTGCTTAACACCAATTACCAGTGGTATGCAGTCTAGTAACAATGAACCTGTGCATATTCCTCCTCTTATAAATTTCCCACAAGTCATTCTGACATTGTTTAAATAACCAATCAGGTAGCAAAAGTTCATACATAATCACTGCCAAAATAATGTGTAACTTTTGTCTTATGTACATTTTATGAAAAACGGTTTTGTTGCTAAAAATCTCTGCTAGTTGAGAATTAGCATTTAGTAAAACAAGTTAAGTGGATATAACCTTAAAGAAAAATATGAAAATTACATACAGGAAGCAAAAGTCAAACCCATGAAAAAAACCCTTGCAAATCCTGAATTCGGGAACCAAAGGTACAAGTTTAAACTGCCAAGGAGAGAAGAAAACGGTAAGCATTCCTTTGAAAGACTTTATACATGTTTTTAATAATAGTCATCAAGAGTATGAAGCTTGGAATTTTCAGGCTGTTGGATCTAAACTTCTAATTTTATTCCAGAGCTTTTAATTTCTACTCCAAAAGAAAGATAAAGATAAAACTAGAGGGAAAAAAAGGAAACCACATTAGATCAGATTCTGACTTCCTCATCCCCTCATTCTCTCACCTCTAGGCACACCCCCATTTCTACCACAAAGAGCTACTAAGTGGTAAAACTCAAACAAAGAAAACTGTTTAAACAGTTTGGTGAACTTGGTACAGAATACACTGTAGAATCTAGGGCTACAAACCCTTGAAGGATGCAAATAACTTAGTCTCTTGTGGGAAGAGTTCCACAGCGTGGCACACATAGCTCAAAGAAGATGCCGGTCCCTGGTCGACAATATCCCACTTTGCCAGCTGCCATTTTCCTATTCTGGTAGTCACTACAAATAAGAAATTCGCAGGTGAAATGGATGTTACTGTTCTATTTCTACAAATGACAGAAGTAAGTCTCAGAGATATTAAGGGTTTTAGGAACTATGTGCCCAAGAAGTATTAAAGCCAAAACATAATAAACACAGAACTTCTAATTTCAAGACCTTTGTTTTTTCTTCTCTATCAAAAAATAAAACCCAAATAAGAAAACTGAGCTTTATGCTCACATCGGATCCCCAATATTAGTAGTTGAATGAAGTCAACAATCAGAAGTTATCTAAGTAATTTTGTGATCACCAATATACTAGTATCATATATAAAAAGAGATCTGAGACCCATTTTTTTTTTTATTGTGTACTAAGTCTACATAAAGGAATGTCCATATCTTTAAACAACATTCATCACATTCTTTAATTCCTATCAAATTGGTTAGGTAGCTATACTTGAAGGGGTTAAGGATTACTCATATCATCTGAGTGACTCCTGAGTAACTCTTAACTCAGAGGAAACGTTTGCTTTATTTAGTCCCTTAAACATAGGATTTGTAAAACCTAAACTTACTGTTAGCCCCTTCAACTTAAAGATAACTTGAGAGTTCAGTTGTAATCTGAGGTTTTAAAAAGTAGCTTCTGGTGAAGGAAAATCACACACAAGAAAATTTTGAAAAAGTTGAGATAATTTCCTCTCCTAAAATACACTCCTCTATGCAAATAAAAAGAAGAGTCATGGCTGGGGTGGTGGCTCAGTGGTAGAGCGTTTGCCTAGCATGCGTGAGGCACTGGGTTCGATCCTCAGCACCACATATAAATAAATAAGAAATAAAGGTCCATCAACAACTAAAAAAAATATTAAAAAAAAAAAAAAGAAGAGTCAGGAAAACCATAAACAGGGATTCTATCCTTTTCTGTGGAGTTCATTCAGTACCCCATGACCAGGAAGTGAACTTACTTAAATTTATGCCAACTCTTGACATAAAACATTCATACCTAAAATGCAATCTAAGCTACCTTCAGTCACTTCAAAAATGAGCACTAGAACTCTTTACAAGGCACTACCGATTGGAAGTGAATTTTATATTTTGCTTCCAAAGAGCTTTTAATTCTTCTCCAGTAGACAAACACAGAAATCACCAATGGCATACTAGGTGCATTTCTTCTATCACATATATACATGAACTTGCCATTGCTTTTTTTTTCCCCCTTTTTTCCTTTTGTGCTATGGGGAATCAAACCTAGGGCTTCAAACATGCTGGGCAAGTGCCCAACCACTGAACTACATCCCCAGCTTTTCTTTTTAATTAAAACGAAATTTGTGATAACTTGGAAACCAAAAAATTCTCTTTTCATATTTCTTAAATCACTTCCTTCATTTTCTTTATTCAAATCATTCCAGTACCTCCAGTATCTCCAACTCAGTAATTTTTTCCCATGCCACTCCCTATAGCTAGAACAATCTCCCTCTTCATGTTTAGAGCTCTGTCTCCTCTCATAGGCACACTGCATGTCTTTCATTAATAGGCTTGGAAGGTTTGGTAGCCTTATTTTGCAGAGTGAAAAACAATAACGAAAATTATATTACCAAAACAATAACCAAAATGTAACAAACATTGTAAAAGCTTTTAAAAATATTCTCCACATTTTCTTGAGATGGGCACCTGACAGAAGGAATGTCTAAGTGCTTTCTTAGTACATGAAAATCAGAAAAGTGGAAAATTTATTTCTATCATGGATAACTGAACAGAAAAAGAAACAAACATGCCATAAGAACTACACCACCATCTAATTGAATTCTGACACCAGTGATTATAGCATAAAGCCAGCATGCTGGCTAGTTGGCACTACCAAGGCCTCTGCCTCTGAGGGAACACCGTTCATTATTTCATGAAAGGTGCTTTTGATGACTCCACTGTCACTCTTGAGAAACAGTACCGTCTCCACCAGTCATGTCTTGGCTACCTTCCTCCCTCCTGCCTAAAGAAACAAAAAAGTAATTGAAGATAGGGCAGTAGATCTAACAATTAAAAAGAAGTGTCCAAATTCTCCCTCATGAGGACCTGCTCTATGGTAGGATGGTAGACTAAAGAGAATTGGCAATTAAATTCAGTGTTCCTCGATTGGATTCTGTATTAAAAACAACAATGCAAGTACATAATGCATTATTGGGACAATGTGGGCATTCTGAATACTAACTGTCCCTCAGTGTTTATTTATCACTGTTCTTAGGTGATATTAGTGCTGTACCTCGGTAAGAGAATGCCTTGTTTAGGACATATAATAATTGGAACTGAAGCATCAAATTGTCTGTTACTTCTTTAAAATAACATTTATCTTTAGAATAATTTGAAATTTACAGAAAAATTATACAGATAGTACAGACAGGGGACTCCCTTATACCCCATATCCAGTTTTCCCTATTACTAAAATTTTATATTGGTAGTTGGGTTTGGTGGTACACACTTGTAATCCCAGCTATTTGGAAGGCTGAGGCAGGACTGCAAGTTCAAGTTCAGTCTGGGCAACACAGCAACATCCTGTTTCAAAATTTAAAAAGGGCTGGAGATGTTGTTCAGTGGTAAAGTGCTAACCTAGGATGTGTGAGGAGGACCTAGGTGCCAGGCTAATCCTCATCCCCTAAAAAACCCCACTGGATTTTTTTAATTGTTACATTTATGAAAATTAATGACCCCCCAAATCAATACATTACTATTAACTAAAGCCCATACTTTAGATTTCCTTGCTTTTTAAAAAATATTTTTTAAGTTGTTGATGGACCTTTATTTTTATTCCTTTATATGCAGTGCTGAAAATCGAACCCAGTGCCTCACACATGCTAAACAAGCACTCTACCACTGAGCTACAACCCCAGCCCCAGACTTCCTTATTTTCTATACAGCGTTTTGTTTCTGCTCCAGGATCCCATCTGGGAATCCATCCATTTACCATATTGCATTTAATCAACATGTCTCCCAGGCTCCTCATCAAGTTTCTCAACTTATTTTTGATAACTTTAACAGTTCTGAGGCATGCTAGTTAAGCATTTTTTAGAATGCTTACCAATTAAGATTTGTCTAATGTTCTTCTCCTGGTTCCCCTCTGAACCTGGGTTTATGGGCGGCACACGACAAAGATGATGTGCCATTTTCATCACATATCAATGGTATATACTATCAACCTAACCTGTCATCAACATTGTTAAGCCTGATCACCTGTCTGAAGTAGCATATGTGAGGTAGAGTTCCCAGCATCCCTTAGCAGCTTCCTGCACCATCCTTTTTGGAAGGAAGTCACTATGCCCAGCCTACACTTAAGAAGTGGGGTATCAGGCAATCCTTCCTCAAGAGTGGAGTATCTGCATAAATTATTTGGAACTCCAATATATAAGAGATTTGCTCATTCTCATCTATTCATTTATTTATCAGCATAGACTCAGAACAGATATTTATTTTATACTTTCGCCAACCTAATACCTGCTTTCAGTTATTGCTCAAAATTGTTCCACATTTGGATATTGGGATCTCTTCCAGTGGGCTCCTGTGTCCCTTAGATACACTTATCATTTTTAAAATTTTGTTTTGAACACTTCTTCACTTTCTGGCATTACAAGATGCTCCGGGCTCATCTTGTACATTTTCTGGCCCATTCCTAGAATTAGTCATTTGTCTAAGGTGCCCTAGTTCCTATTCATGGAGAATGATATTTGAAACCAAGACCTAGGATACTGCCTGCTCTTGTTGCTACAAGACTGGACTGTTGATGATTCAAGGTCACTTCTATTTTATGTATTAGCTAACACTTTTGTAGAATATTGTCACCTTTTGATTTATCAAGTTTTGCTAAAATGCACATATTGCTGTATATTTGTAAACCTTTTTATTAAATAACTGTTTGAATTTCTATTAAATAAGCCTCTCTTATACCAAGAGCAAGTATCTATTTCTCTCTATACTTTCAGTTCACTTGCAGTTCACTTATTTATTTTATGCTGGGGTAGGTAGTAGACACCTGGTAACTTTCTTATTCCTCACATTCTTATCCTTCGTTAACCCTCACTGAATTTGGGACTTGTGTTACAAGGTCAGAGGTGGAATACCAAGCCTTCTGTTAGGGATTTTATCCTTAGCAACTAGAAGCACATCACTAACAATTCTGCCTTACCGTAACAATTAATAACAACATTAACACTGAGGGACAGTTAGTATTCAGAATGCCCACATTGTCCCATTACTGCATTATGTACTTGCATTGTTGTTTTTAATACAGAATTCAATTGAGGAACACTGAATTTAATTACCAATTCTCTTTAGTCTCTCTACCATCTTACCATAGAGCAGGATCTCATGAGGGAGAATTTTGATACTTCTTTTTAATTGTTAGATCTACTGCCCTCTCTACAATTACTTTTTTGTTTCTTTAGGCAGCGGGCAGGAAGGTACCCAAGTCATGGTGGAGATGGTACTGTTTCTCAAGACTAACAAGAATACCCTGGAAAGGCCACTTCGCCAGGAGCACCAATTCCCACTCTCTGCCAATAGGAATTTTAGCTGTGCCACAGAACTCAAGACTTTTCAGTTAGAAAAGACCTTTTTCAGGACTTTTCATGCTCCTTCACCCCCTCCCACACACAGCACAGAAATGTTTCAGTTGATGCTTTTTTTTTTTTTTGGTACTGGGGATTGAACTCAGGGGTACTTGACCAGTGAGCCACATCCCCAGCCCTATTTTGTGTTTTACGTAGAGACAGGGTTTCACTGAGTTGCTTAGCGCCTCACCATTGCTGAGGCTGGCTTTGAACTCGCGATTCTCCTGTCTCATCCTCCCTAAGTGCTGGGATTACAGGCTTGCGCCACCGCACCTGGCTCAGTTGAGGCTTATTAAGAAAAGAATTATCCAAGGTCTAAACAAGTACTCAGTTCCCAGGGCAGCTCTGTGTTCATTCTCACTGTTGATGTCAGGTATAATCCCATAAGTGAGCCATCAGAGTTCTATTTTACATTTTCAGGTTCACAGTTTCAATCCAGTTTGTGCTTCTCTTTAGAACATGGGCACAATCAAGGTATTATCTTCCACATTCTCATACAATCTA
>PVHX01032609.1:0-13764 GCA_004024805.1 Geosciurus inauris
CCTTTTATTAGAGATTTATATGATTATACATAGTAGCTGGGTTCATCCCAACAAACTTTTCCATATATGCATGGAAATCAATTTGGGTTCATGCTTCTCCCCTTTATCTCCCCTTTTCCCTCTAATCCTCCCTCCCTAATCTCTCTACTAAACTCCTCTACTAGACTTCCTTTTGCTCCATTATTAACTTGTATTTGATTGGTTCTTTACATAATCTTATTCTTCCCTCCACCTTTCCTTTGTTTTACTGTAACTTCTACATATGAGAGAAAA
The DNA here is from genome assembly GCA_004024805.1 of Geosciurus inauris. Taxonomy (NCBI): domain Eukaryota; kingdom Metazoa; phylum Chordata; class Mammalia; order Rodentia; family Sciuridae; genus Geosciurus; species Geosciurus inauris. The sequence goes on from PVHX01032609.1 coordinate 274, forward strand.
CATTCAACCTTTGAGTTTCTGAGTTGGGTTAATTTCACTTAGCATGATATTCTCTATTTCTGTCCATCTACTAGCAAATGCCATAATTTCATAGTTTTAAATTTTTAACAGTCTCAGAATAAATGTAAGGCTTTAGAATATTCTACATCTTAAGACATGAAATCTTGATTTGTTTGGTTTTTGAAGTTTATTGAGCACAACTATGTTTGAATATGGCATATGTTGAAAATAAAAATACTTCATTTTCTCTTTTTTTTGAGGATATTATGCAGCCAGTATGTACCTGTGCTGCTCATATTTAGCAGGAATCCTTGAAGATAGCTCATACCACATATTCTGGTTGATCCTTGCCCATGTTGTTGAATAGTTAGCATAGCACCACAGAATCCCTACCTTAGAACTAATGGACTAGAAACTCAGGAAAGGAAGGCCATGATCTAATTCTTACCTTGCCTAGCATTATACTTTACACAGAGTTGCTGCTCCCTAATTATATTTTGAATATCATGAAAACTGTAAGCAAATGTCTCCAAAAGTTATTTATTTTTATTTTCTTTTTAAAAAATTGTTCTCATTTAGTTATACATGACAGTAGAATGCATTTTGATACATCATACGTAAATGGAGTGTAACTTCTCATTCTTCTGGTTGTACATGATGTAGAGTTACACAGGTCATGTAATCACATATGCACATTGGGTAATAATGCATGATTTATTCTACTTTCCTACCCCCATACACCCTCCCCCTCTCATTCCTCTCTGTCTAATTCAAAGTATCTCTATTCTTTTCTACCCCACTTATTGTGAATTAGCATCCTCATATCAGAGAAAACATTCGGCCTTTGGTTCTTTGGGATTGGCATGATATTCTCCAGTTCCATCCATTACTGGCAAATGCCATAATTTCATTCTTCTTTAAGGATGAGTAATATTCCATTGTGTATATACACCACAATTTATTTATTCATTCATCTGCTAAGGGCACCTAGGTTGGTTCCATAGTTTAGCTATTGTGAATTGAGCTGCTATAAACATTAATGTGGCTGCATCACTATAGTATGCTGATTTTAAGTCCTTTGGATTTGAGTCCAAATGGTGGTTCTGTTCCAAGTTGAAAGTTATTTATAATGCTTAAATTATTTTTAAAATAAAAGATATTGCTTTGTCGTAGAAGGCCTTATTCAGGGAGGGATGACTTATTCCAGTCTTATAAATCTTATTACAAAAATGTTATTGGTCATGTTCAAATAAATAGTGTTTTTCCATTTCATTTTTGTTTTGTTTTGTTAACTTGTTTCTAGGCCAGCCATTTAAACTGGATCCCAAATCTGCTCATCGAAAACTGAAGGTGTCCCATGATAACTTGACAGTAGAACGTGATGAGTCATCATCCAAAAAGAGTCATACGCCTGAACGCTTCACCAGCCAAGGCAGCTATGGAGTAGCTGGAAATGTTTTCATTGATAGTGGCCGGCATTACTGGGAAGTGGTCATAAGTGGAAGCACATGGTAGGCAACTTATATCTATATTCTTCCAGTTATCAAAAGGCATATCTCATTCTGTTCTTTGTTAGAGCATCAAATTTTTAAGCATCCATCTTGAAGAATCAATTGCAGAAAAGCTATATCAGTCAGCTATTGCTACAATAATGCTACATAAAAAACACCCCAAAGTTCAGTGGCTTTGAACAGCAACCATTTATTATTGATAACCAACACCCACATCTGGGAAATCGACTGATCAGAGCTAATCTCAACCAGGCTTTGCTTTAAGCTGTAGATTGGGACTAGGTTGGTTCTGTGTCTCTTCAACTTCCTTGGAGGTGTTGGCCACCCACATCATGTTCTTCTCTAGGAATCTAAGAAGGCAAGCACATTTCAAGTAGACATTGTATAATGTCTACTAAATTCCTATTGACCAAAGTAATATAGCCAATCCCAAAACCCACAGAGGTGTGAGGAGGAAGTGGATATTTGCCAAGCAATCATATAACCCACCACTTAGCCAATAAGGAAAAAAAACAGCTTAGTAGTCCATATATATGTATTTTTTTAGTTATGGCAGGAATTAGAGGTAAGATCATTGAGTTCTGGTTCCTGGAAGAGCTCTGGTATCTAAATACTGTTCTTTGATACCTTAAAATACAGGTTGGCAGACTACAGCCCCTGGAACAAATATGGCCCAAAGCCTGTTTTTATAAATTAAAAAAGTATTATGGGCCACAGTTATACCCATTTCTTTACATGTTGTTTGTGGTTATCTTTGGGCCATAATGGCAGAGTTGAGTAGTTAAGACAATGATGTGGTTCACAGAACCAAAAATATTTGCTTTCTGGCCTTTTAGAGAAAAAAAGTTAGCCAATTCCTACTTAAAAACATTACTCTTCATCATTTTAATAAAACTAATTTTTATTATCTCATATGTTTTGTGAATCAAGAATATAAAATTAGTGCAAATAGTAAAGGGCTGATTAATTGGAGGTGAAGCAGTGATTATAGGCTGAGAATAATTTCAAGAGGTCTGTTAGACCCCGCCCAGTGACATTAGCCTGCTGAGTTCCCTAAAACTAAGTGCCAAAGTCAGGGAGCAGTATACATTGGAATTAGTTAAGACTGCAAAGTTGGCCTTCCCTAAGCCATAGCCACAAACTGCACCCCTTGCTTTGGCCATCTGTCTCACAAATGCAGGCTTACTATTGATCAAAAAGGGACTTAATTTTGCTTTAATTTAACAAGCCCTCACATGGCACAACTATGTGCCAGGCGAGGCACTGATCTAAGCATTTTACTCATTTATTCATCCTAACTACCCTACAATAGTAGGTATTGATACTATCCCATTTTCACAGATGAAGTGACTCAGGCTCAAGGTCATGAAACTCACGAGAGCTGGCAGAGGCAGGAATCTGCGATCAGGGGTCAAACTCTCAACCAGGACTCCACAAAAATTGTAAAAAAAACCCGAGAGTCAATATTTCTGGTTTTATGGGTCAATTTTTGCTCCAACTTAACTCCTAAGCTCTGCTGTTGTGGTGGGAAAGCAGCCACAGACAGTACGCATATGAATGGGCATGGCTGTGTGCCAGTAAAACTTCATTTATAAAAACAGGCAGAGGACCAAAGTTGACCCCTGCCTTATAATTTGCTGATCTGTGCTCTTAACTACTGTGCTATACTGCTATTTACAGCATATTTGTGAAATGGTTTAATTACTCTTGTTTTGGTGGGGTGGGGGGAGGGGTATTTACTGGGAATTGAACCCAGGGGCATTTAACCACTGAGCCACATCCCCAGCCACTTTTTGTATTTTATTAGAGACAGGGTTTTGCTGAGTTGCTTAGGGCCTCACTAAGTTGCTGAGGCTGGCTTTGAACTCACGATCCTCCTGCCTCAGTCTCCCAAACCACTGGGATTGCATTGCGGATGCATACGCCACCGCACCCAGCAGGGCTTAATGTCTTTTTAAGGCTACTTACTGATAGGGCTACTTACTGATAGCTTCATCTGTGCTTCAAAAATAAAACCAATGTTGGAAACTGTATATAACCTGAAGATAGTAAGTATTATAACAGTGTTTCTTCTGATGTAAGCATCATAAAACACCTCTTATTTTTAAAAAAAGACCTTTCAATTCAAAATCTATGAAAATAATACAATATGTGTCTTTCCTAATGTGGGCACAAATCAGTTTGGGTGTCCCATTTCTCCCAAAAGTGGTACCATTACTGGGTGAATGAGTAGATTTCATTTATTGTTATCCGCATGATTCTCTTTGCCTACAACATTTTCTTATTCCAACATCTTGTCTGAGGATGGAGGGCAAATTCTTCACCCTACTATGGTCTGGGCTAGGTTGGCATTTGCAATTTTTAGCTGCACTGGGGAAGGACAAAAGCACAAAGGAAAATGCAATGAATGCACTTGCAAAAAGGCAGTCATTTCTAGTTAATTAATGTGCCACATTAATCTGGGATGGAATCCAATGTCTAAATGATTATAACCCCATTAATAATTATTTATGATAAATGATATCTGATCACTATGATCTCATTGCCATTGATGAATAATGTGGGAAATTCCACCAGACCACTTTAGTTCCATAAACACAGATCAGCATTACCTTTAAAACACCCTCCAGATGTCAAAACTAACTCTTGAGGGGAAAGAAATTCTGCAATTAATTGCTGCACTTTGGATCTTTACAAACCTGTTTGTGTCAATTTCAGAGAAATCCTCATGTCAAGAATAGTTTCACGTTTCCTGGGAGGAATTAGCAAGGAAGGGGTTCCCCTGCGATTAAATGCCTATAACACCTTGACTTACAACAGCTAATGACACATATATTCTCTCATGATATATAGTCCTGACTTTAAATTAACGTGTATGTTATGATCCGTGTAATGGGGCATGTTAACATTGCTCTGAGAAACATAATTTTTATTTTTATTTTTTGAATTTTCCATGTCTCACTGCGTAACTTAATGGAACATTACATTCTGCTTGCCCCTTTCAAGCTGAATGGAAATATGTACATAGTTTTACAGATTAATGATAATATAATAGTATTTTCCTTTGCTTAATGGACTATGCATTTGGTTATTTTCTTACTCTCTAATGCTGTTAATGTGCACTGGGTGTTTTATGAAATGGTGTTAACTAAACCTGTAATAATGAGTTCATGCCACAATTACTAGACCAGAAGTCAAAGGGGCAGCAGATGATTTCTGGAGTTTGCTCCTAATTTTAACCTTCTCTATGTTTCCTATTTGCTGAATGAAGTCATCCATCCCTGCTGCAGCTACTTCATAGGATTCAATTAAGTTTCAAATGGGAAATAAACATCAATATTCTGTGATAAAAAATGAATATCGGGGGTGGGGTTGTGGCTCAGTGGTAGAGTGCTTGCCTAGGATGTGTGAGGCACTGAGATTGATTCTCAGCACCACATATAAGTAAATAAAATAAAGGTCCATTGACAACTAAAAGTATTTCTAAAAAATGAAATATGGTGTGTAGCAAAAAGAAGGAAACAATGCAGATGTAGTTATTTTGTGATGCAAATGAAAGTCCCACATTATCTGGAAATTGAAAATAGTGTCTGCCAGGGAATAGAGCAGATCACTGCGGGAGGTATTTTAAATTGCAAAATGAAAACCTTTTCAAAGTATATGGGTTAGGACTGGCAGATTAACAGAAGTCAATCGAGGTGCTTCATGGAGGAAGGGAACCAGAAGCTTATGGAACTGTAGCATGCTAGGAGTACAAATCAGCTGGTCTGCTGCTTTATGCATGGAGTCACCATAACTGGCTGCCCACCACTGAAGCAGGTATTGCCAGGTGCTCAGGTGAAACTTCTGCAAGCCTCATACCTCTACCATCAGAACAGAGTTCCTCTCCTCTTACAGTTTCTGCATCTTGTGTAAGGTCATTGCAATGATGTGGACTCCTACAGGAAAGGGGGTTCTGGGAAATGCAACCAAGAATTCTCTCTGTGAGTAGGAGAGAATCAATATGAGGGAAGAGAGGATGCTGGGTTGACATCACAGATGGGCTGGCACACTGATTTAATGGATGATGTCATGTCTTATTAAGTTTCATTTTTAACTCCCCACTCTTAAAGTGACCGTATTTTAACTCAACATGTAATTTTCAAAAGAATGTCATTTTAACAAAGACCAGTGAATTTTTCCCCTCTTCATCGGGTAAGGTACCATATGTCAATATCCAATTACACTGGCTTCTGCTATAACATATTAAAAGTTGAACTATGAGTCATTCACTCTTTATTAAGAGTGATGTGTTTTGCTTATCTTAATAACTGTGAAATGCTTTGAATATTACAGGGCATGTCTCAGAGAGGTTAAAGGAGATTAAGAAGCTTAGAACATTGTAGAAAAATATTCTTAACATGTTTAGTTTTGAACAGTGAGAGAGCATTTAGGATAACTGGATCTCTCTCCACTCAAAGATATTTTTAAAATTTAAAAATAGTAGGAAATACAGTCAGGAGAGCTCTTGGCAGTGGTGAATTGCACAATTTCTGGTGCGGGGAGGCATTATAAAGGGTCATATAAGTTTGTGGCCTTTTGAGTCATCCTAGGTTCAAATTCTGATTCCAGTATTTACTGTTAATGTGTCATCAGACACTGATAATGAAATAATAGTTACTGAATTTTACATGTCAGGCCTTGGGCCCAGGATTTAAAATGCAGTTTTTTCTCTTTTACCTCTTTAAATAAGCTTGGGAGATGGAGACTATCATTGTCCCAGTGTTATAGATACTGAGACTAAATGATGACAAGGGACTTATCCTCATAAATGGAAATCATTCTCACCACATGCCTTTGGCAAAGTGCATTCAAAGTCATGGAAAATGACAGATATAGTGTCAATTGAAAAATTTAAAGAAAGTCAAAGGGACAAGTCTAGGGTTAAACTGTCCAATATCGTAGCCATGAACCACATGTGGCTATTTAAATAATTTGACTTAATTAAAATTAAATAAGATGCTCCTCCACTTACGATGGGGATACGTTCTGATAACCCCATAGTAAATGGGAAAATATCATAAGTGAAAAGTGCATTTACTACGCATAATCTACTGAACGTTATAGATTAGCCTAGCCTACTTTAAATGTTCTCAGAACACTTAAATTAGCCTAGAGTTGGGCAAATTGATCTAACTAACACAAAGCCTCTTTAATAATTAACTGTGCAATTTATTGAATGTACATCATGGTAGAGTGCAGGAGCAGTTGTTTCCCCCTGTGAGCATGTGACTGCCTGAGAACTATGGCTCATTGCCCTGCCTAGCTTAGCAAGAGAAGATCATACCTCATATAACTAGTCCAGGAGAACATCCAAGTTCAAAATTTGAATAAAGTTTCTACTGAATACATATGACTTCCACACCATGGTAAAGTTGAAAACTCTTTAAGTTGGATGATCAAAAATCATCTATAAATTTATAGTGGAGTTCCTCAGTTTGACTAGCCACAGTTCCATCCCTGAAAAGCCCATGTGGATCCTGGCCACTATACTGAATGGAATAGAACATTTCAATCATTGCAGAAAGTTCTGTCAGTACTAGTAATTCATTGGAAAAAGTAAAACAATAAAATATGTAGTGAAGATTCTTTTGCAGTGTTTGAACTAAAAACAGGACTGAGGGCAAATACAATGGCCCCTTTCTGCCCACAATATGTTTAGGAGGGAAGAAGATGAGGAATATAGGTTTTGGGGTTCTTAGCCAATCTTTCATTTAAAGAGAATGAACAGAAACAACAGATGGTCACATTTTCATGACCCCATGGAAATAAAATTTAACCATATTGCAGGTTAAGTGCACACATGCAGTGTGGCTTATTGTTTTTGTTGTTGCTATTTTGTCTCTGTAGGTATGCTATTGGCCTTGCTTATAAATCAGCCCCGAAGCACGAATGGATTGGGAAGAATTCTGCTTCCTGGGCCCTCTGCCGCTGCAACAATAACTGGGTGGTGAGACACAACAGCAAGGAGATCCCCATCGAACCAGCCCCTCACCTGCGGCGCGTCGGCATCCTGCTGGACTATGATAACGGCTCTATCGCTTTTTATGATGCTTTGAACTCCATCCACCTCTACACCTTCGATGTGGCATTTGCACAGCCTGTGTGCCCCACCTTCACCGTGTGGAACAAGTGTTTGACGATTATAACTGGTCTTCCTATCCCAGACCATTTGGACTGTACAGAGCAGCTGCCTTGAGCATCTGGCCACAAGAAGCTGCTTTCCCAGGAGTAACAAAGGTTGAGGCTATTATTCACTATTTAGGGGATTAAGAAAGTACAGGCTTCAAGAGTCTGATTAAATCTCCCCCAAACTGTCCAGAAATCAGCTAAAGTAGGGCTCAAAATGGGAGATTTCTTTTCCTTTTACTGTGTTTTGTATTAAGTACAGGCTTTAATAATTTTGTTTTGTATTTAGAGGAAAATCTATAGATTATTTATAAAAGAAACATAATCAGGATTACAACTCTTAGGAATGACTTGTTTTTGCACATCGAGAGGCCCATAAGTTTGCCAGCTCTTTACAACTTTTATTTCATCACCGTGTATGGGCTTGCAAAAAAAGAAAGAAAAACCCTTTTGTAAATTTGTATGTTTATTCACTTTCTCACATAATATTTCATACTGAGCCCATGGTAGGTCCTGTCACTTTGACAGTGCATAACAGAATATGCAGCTATTTTAAATACAAATCATTTTGAACCTAGTAGGGAAGCAAACAGGCTTTCTTACTATGGTGTAATTTGAAGTGTTTTAACTGTGATGTCAAAAATGTGTGGATCAACTAGAATAGAGAGAAGGAGAATGGAAAACATTGACTTTGAACCTCAGACTTAGCCATGGCTCAATCTTTACCCTCTGTTGGTTGATGGGATAACTTTGGGAAGAAAGGTTCTGAAACCTTTGGCCATATATAATCCTGCTTCTCATAGGGCTAAGGATTCTGGGCAAACATTATGAATGAACTGCAATTAAAAATAGTCATTTTGAATCCTACAGATTATTCAGAAATTTAGGCTGATTTGTGTTTTCTCAGAAGTAGGATTCTGTTTGATGATATAAAACTATTTTACCCTTTTAATAGTTTTTTAGGCCTATGAAATTTCTTCACTACATTTAATAGTTGTCCTATTTCCCCTTTCCCCAATTGATTTTTTTTTCCTTTTTCTCTGGGGCTGAGGAAATAAACACATTCTATCATGAATGGCAGCACACTTTGAATTGATTTTGTTCTCCAGGAAATCAGCACATGACCCTGATCACAGCTACCATGTCCAAATATAAGTCACCAAAAAACACTTGGTATTTATGAGTTAGTAATAGCAACATTGCATAAAACACTATTCACTAGAATATATGCTTCAAAAGTTATTGTAAACAGACATTAAACACATCTTGAAAGATGTAGAAGTCCCTCCATATTCTAGTATAGTAACAGAATTGCAAAACAAAAACAAACAAACAAAAATCAAACTCACTACTTGCATGCAAGAACCTGCAAATAGAACCTGCTAATCAGCTGTCAGATGGGGTTCTTTGCTTGCTGCTCTGATGCATTGTAATGGTCCATGAATTAAGGCTTTCTGGAGCAGTCTTTGGACTGGAAGTTTGGTATTGATTCTACCATGATGAAGGGCGTGACCTCTAGAAAGGTTTTTGATGGCTAAAATATTTATCCAGGCTATTGGGTCAGCCATTGAATAAACAGACTGGTAGATTCAGGCATCATTTTTAGTGATTTTGCTTTTAACCAAATCAACCAATTGTTTCCCTAAAGTAAGTATAGACCCGTTGTTTTAGCATCACATGGCCATGGCTTATGTGATTGCCAAACTGGACTTTGAGGGAGACCAAGCCAGCTTCCTGTGTCCTTGTCTCTTCCCTGGCAGATGCTGTCCTTTTCTTATCAGATAAATTCTATTTATTTACTGCATTATTTATACCCAGATGAATATTTTGATAGCTATGTGAGACAATTACACATCTAAAAAATGGACACCTCAATGGGAAAAAAATGAATCATTTTCTGGCAACTGAATGGTTTTTTTCTTTTTTTAAACAATGTAAAAACAATGTGTATTTGCCTTCCCTGAATAAACAGAGTTCTCTCAGTAATTTTTACATACATTTTGGGTTACTGGATAATGGATATTTTAATGCACTTTGTACACTTACAGGTTCTGAATAAAAGGGTCTAAAACTCAGTTTCTGAGTTTTTATAATCATGGTCTCCAGGTACCAATAAATGCTACAGTTTGCCTTATGATGTTAACAGAAAGCATTTACTGGAAAGATACTATTTCCATGAATATAATGTTTTTCAATATAAAAATGTTACTACTCAAGTTTTCACTGCAAGTTGTTTAGGGTATGTTTTGGCTATTTTTATAAGGATAAGAGATTATGTTATAATTTTGTTGTGAAAATCTCACTTTTGGCTAACTTAAAACCATTGTGGATGTAGCAGCTACTATTTCCAGGTTGTCACATTTACAGGAAAATATGTATATGGTGAAAGCCACCGTGTTTAATTACTGTAATGATGTAGAAATGATTTCCATGTGGATTCTTTTGAAAGTCTAAAAAATATATGCTGTAAACATTTGCTGCAGTATAATAATGCATTCTCTTTAAATGGATTGGGGTCACAATATTTTATTTTACTTTTTTAAGGTCTTCACAGGAAGCATTTCAATATAGGAGCAAAGAAGATGGCAGTGCCAATTAAATAAATATAACAAAATTGATACGGCACCAACCAAAGTTACAAGGGCTGGCATCATAGGTGTGTGAATAGCTCAATTTCTCAGAACTCTGGGCTCAGAAAGGCCCTAAGCTTGGTTCAATGCTCTTCTGTCACTGTCATGAAATTCTTAATAATTTTTGAACAAAGGGCCTGCATTTTCATTTTGCACTGGGTCCTGCAAATTATGTAGTCAGTCCTCATAACTGAGAATCATAACTCAGAAACATGGTACCTCTCTTCCTAGTGCATAGAAATGTCTGGATCCAAAGTGGAAAATTGCTGGCCATATCATTGAAGTCGGAATCTAAATGGTGGATTAAGATGAGGGTGAGCCTAGGTGAAGATTTTCTTTCCAGCTTTAAAGAAAGTGACTTAAGAAACTGACTGCAAATATTGATGGTGGTTTCTGCTGGAGACAAGGAGATAGCCTGAAGAGACAGGCTTTTTATTATGGTACTGATATATTGACCTTTAACTTCTGAGGAACTGAACTAGTGCCCTCTATTCAACATGGAATTCCATCCCAGCTCCAGGTGCATTTGCAACTGCTTGCAGAGACACGTGCCTATGTGCCCACAGACGTGTATTTGGTGTTGGGAAGTTGACATCTGGTCTGCCTTCATGAAATACTAAAAAGCACACAAAGACAATGACGACGGCAGGAGAAAGTTTTTGAAAACAGTGCTCCTCGTTCTGTGCTCCATTTTGCCCCCCAAGAGACATTTGGCCATGTCTGGAGTCAATTTTGCTTGTCACAACTTGGGGGACACAGTGCTACCAGCATCTAGTGGGTAGAGGTCAAGGATGGCATTAGACATCCTGCAGCCTCACCACCACAAAGAGGTATCTGGCCCAAAATGTCAGTGATTTCCAAGTTCAGACGTTCTTGGTTGTTGGCCTTTTTAAAATGCGAAACTCTAATGCATAAATACCTTTTACTATTTCTGTAATTGATTCAGTGCCTGATACACCCCCCCCAAAAAAAAGTGGACGTCATCAATTCAAAGTTTCTCTGCAGTGACTCCTTCAAAAATGTTTACAAACCTACTTAACAAAATCTGAAAGCTGTAAAACAGTCCAAGGCTGTGTAAATGGGAATCACTGATAAGCATCATGATTTGGAGGAGCTTAGTTTGGGAATGAAAAATTGTTTTGCTTTATTCCACCTTGCACTGGACAAATTCACTCCTTGGTACTTGAATCACGCTGCCACGCCCTCAGTTCACACTATTCTCTTGATTGCTCTTGCTTCCTGGTTCAAAATAAAATCAATCTTGTGGCACCGAAACAGATCTCTGCCTATTTCTGTTGCCTTTTCATCATTTCATGTGTTCACATTGACAATTTTCACAAACTTCCGGTTTTCCTTACAATTTTATGAGAATTCATTTTCTTTAATATTTGAAACTCTCATATCTGCTTTTAGCCCCTCTTAAGTCAAAAGAGGTTTTTTTTAAAAAAAAACTAAAAATACTCCACAGGGAATTTTAAAACAATAAAAGTGATTAAAGAGTAGAAACCTGGAGCAAGGATTGCTTAAAGTTTAGTCTCAGAAATGGGATGGAGAAGGGCAAAGCAATGACTATCAGCAGAGGAATGGTGGTCTTTACAAGTATAGTCTGGGACAATTCCAGCAGATGGTCCATAATACATAAATAGCTTGGAGATACAAGCCCTTTTCATCTAAGTCTATGCTATTCATTGGGCAGCAGCTTTAAGACCACCATGAGCTTGTTCAAAATGTCCATTCTGCCTCATCCCAGGCCTGCTGGTTGGAACGTCGGGGTGAGTTCTAACCTGCACTGCAGGACATTCTAATACCAGCAAAAATTTGCAAGGCACAGCTTTGGAGAGTTTTTTTTTTCAGTCTCACAGCCCATATAAAAAAGGCACTTGCAACCTGAAATGGATATTCAAGGCAAAATGTACTTTAGAAGCAGCATGATGTAATACAATGATTCTTCACTTGACTTTGCATTAAAATCCTTTTTACACACGCTGATTCCTGAATCCCATCCTGAAAGATCAGGGATGAGAAGGTCAGGAGTATGACCCAGCAACCTAGAACTTTCTAAAGCACAGCCAGGATTGGCAGCCAGTGCTATAGCTGGTCACTGTAAGGGTCAGAGAGTGAATTCTTAGAGTTTGTGGGCCATGTGGTCTCTACAGCAACTATTCATGTCTCACCATAGAAGAAAAGCATTCACTGAGAATATGTAAATGAATGGGTGTGGCTGCATTCCAATAAAATTTATTTACAAGAACAGGCATTGGGCTGGACTTGCCTGTGGGCTCCAGTTTGTTGTCCCCTGATGTAGTGGATGCTGGACTGACAACTCAAAGCCCTCAGGCATTTTCTATTCCCTTGCTCACCCAGGACTCAGCCTTGTTCCTTCATGCCTCAGTGAACTCTAAAAGTCCTTTCCAACATTGAATTACATCAATTCTGTGAAATCACAGAACTTGGAATTAGTTACGGAGTGCTTAAGATAGGGCCTCTCAATGGGTATTAGAAGATATATTCATTCATCGTAACAGAGTGGGGTGTGCCAGAATTCTAGTGATTAGCTTTACCTCCTTCATAATTTCAACTCAAATCAGCCCTTCTCACAAGTGACAGGTGTGTAAAATATATTCCCTTTGATAAGAGTTTTGAAGTGCATTTAATTTGAACTTTTGAAACTGAACTGATACCACTATAATTAATCACCTTTCAAAGTTAACTTGAAGGCATGTATACACTCCACAGGGTAGCTCACATTCCATTTATTTTTTAAAATATACTAGTAAAATATGTTTCAAAAGATAGTTGCTTGTAATTAAAATAGCACAAAAAGGAGGACATGCGGTACTTGCAAAATCCCTTTCCCTTGAGTATCATTCTCACTATAGGGTGAACATTTAAGGACATAAAATAAAAACAGGGCTGAGGTTTATATAGGAAAACCTTTCTTGTAGTTGTCCTATCTGAGCATGGGCAATTTATAGAAAGGAATTCAGGTCTCTTTCGGATCTTTTTCAGCCATGTCCTCCTGAGAGAATTATTAAAGCATGATTAAATAGGAAGCCTAGCAATTAATGAGCAAATATGTCAGGGCTGAAAACCAATTACCAATTAAGGAGCGGCACAGAAAAATGATTTAATGAACATTGGTTCTTTTACATAGTCTATTTATTCTCAAAGCTCAATTTTGA
>PVHX01032611.1:0-13742 GCA_004024805.1 Geosciurus inauris
AAATGCCAATAGCAGTTTTTGAAATCTTAAGGGCAATGGACAAGTGCACCCCTCAAAGCTAGCCAGAGCTACTTGTCACCCTCTGAACTCAGATGCAGTGTTTTCAGGAGATGCCCTTACTCCCCCGAGCTTTGGTTTCACCATTGTGAAATAGTGTTCTTCTCCGAGGGTTGTGAGGATTGAGGGTGAGTATTTACGGGCTGCTGTGAGTTCCAGTGTAGCACGCACATGTGTGTTCAGAGAGGACGTCGCCTGCTCTGTGGCTTCACCCAGGTTGACTCTGCCTCACAACAGCCCTTTGTTCATCGTGCTGTTGCTACAGCAATACTGGGATTATTACTTAAAATTTTTGTTTGCATTTGTACAATTGTAATTTTTGAGATTTCCTCCTAAATCAGTTCTTATAATTGTGAGGATGCCAAAGAGGGAGCGTTCAGTCAAAACAAATGAAAAGAGAAGCATTTGGGGTTAGCAGAGCCAGAATGCAAGGCTTGATATTCTTGTAAAGAAATGAAATGTTCTATTTTATCAGGAGCTGGATGTTCATGGGGTGTCATTTACTGAATAATTGCCTTGTTTTCAAAGTAAAGTATCAACAAATGGTATAGTTATTTTTAGTCTTTGAGAAACCATATAAAAGAGATTTTTGTACTCACATTTTACACTACAGTGGACCTGAAATAGCTATTCAAGAAAATTGGGGTTATTATACAATTGTATATATACATTACACACACACACACACACACACAAAATACAATTTAATATAGTTTTAAAGATTAATGATAACTTAATCATACCAACCCAACTATATTCAAACTATATTCATCTTTGCATATTCTTGTTTTGTTTTGTACCAGGTATTGAACCCAGGGGGACTTTGCCGCTGAGCCACATCCCCAGCCCTTTTTATTTTTTATTTTGAGACAGGATCCCACTAAGTTGCTTAGGGCCTTGCTAAGTTACTGAGGCTGGCCTTGAACTTGTGATCCTCCTGCCTCAGCCCCCGGAGTCTCTGGGATTATAGGCATGTGCCACCACAATGTGCTGCTCTTTGAGTATTCTTGCATACAACTTCTACATAAATTTCGCCTAGCTTCCCTTAGAAGGTATATATATTTTCAGAGTACTCTTGCTTAACGTTGCATCATAAATGTTTCCCATATTAGAATATTATCTTCTTGTTTGTAAGTTTAAAGAATTACATAGTATTGCATTTATTTACTGGGCGGTAATTCTGTGAACACTTCTCATTTGGTGAGCATTTAAATTGTTTTTGTGTTATGTATTATTCATGAAGCAACTCTAATTTTTTTGTTCTTAGTGTTTGCTTCCCAAAAATTGTTTTCTCAGAATCATTTTGCAGAAATGGGATTGCAGTTCGATGGATATGAATAATTTTCTGATTCTTGATCCATGACACTATTCTGCTTCCCAAGACTGTTGCACAGCACTGTCTGTTTCAGTATTTAATAACAATCAGCAGCGCCACTGAAGATGGTCCTTAGACAGTACATTTTTGGGTAGGTAGATTTACTCTTACACTTGAAAACAGCTTAGTGTTGGGGGTTATCTAAATGGAAAAACCTAAGAAGAGACTAGGACTAAACCAACGCAGAGGTTTCTAAGCTTTGATTTTTTTTTTACTGTAAAATTGATTCTATCATTGCATGACACATTGAAGCTAACTGTACTCAATTGATTATTTATTCCATTATTTGTGTTTCTGTGCAGGTGTAGGCCAAATCTTGAATGCTGACCCTATTGGAACTGAGAGAGAGCATGCTAGATATAAAGCATAATATAAATGTGATTCACATATGACTGTTTAAAAAGCTTTGATTTATGCCAACATGATACAGGCAGAAGTTGAACATTGTATTGCCTTCAGGGTCCTGAAGGTGTTGTCTATGAGTGAAATAGCATAGGGCTGGACAATCTGGGCCATCAGGGGCAGGTGAAGTGGGAGAACAGATCTTCTCTGAATGGGGACTCTACCACTTGGCCTGGTTGATGACTTGTATAAAAAGTGTTTATTTGGTGCATTATAGTTATACATGACAGTGAGGTGGGGTTCATTTTGGTGTGTTCATAAAGGCATGTAATATAGTTTGCTCCATTTCATTCCTCAGTCCTTTCCCTTTCCCTCCCCTCCTTGCAATGTAGAAACTCTAGAGCTTTCATTTTTTTCAGGAGTATTTGGATGTTTGGATCTTTAGGTTTTAGATAAATCTACTGATATGTTAATGTGGTGATTAATATAATCATTGACATCTTTACTAATTAGTAAATGTTGTTGCAGATCCAACACAAACACCCTGAAGTTTCAATTTGGTCACTGCCAGTTTGAAACTGCCTTCATTTGACTCTAACTACAATCCAGTGAAGCAGGCAGAGAGAGTACTTTTTTTGGTACAAACAAGGAAGCTGAGGCCCAGAAATTATGGTCCCACAGTTTGTTCACTGCGTGTCCCATGATGACGTAAGCTTCATGAAGCCAAGGCCACTGTCCATTTCCTTCAGTGCTTTCCTTCAGTGTCCATTTCCTTCATTTCCACAACCCAGCTCCTGGAATAGTTTCTGGAGCATGTGGATGCTCAGTAAATATTTATTGAATGAATGGATGAAGAACAAATGAAATGAAGTTAAGTCACACGTCAAATATTTCTGGGCCAAATATTCCTCATTCATTACCTCATTTTAATGGACAACATGTTGTGAGAGTTATTATTATTATTTTGTAGTAGAGTAAACTGAGGCTCAGTAAGTTGCCCCAAGTTCATGCAACTTAGAAGGTGGAGACTTCAGGCCAGAACCTAGATATTCCTTTGATTGCTGGTTCTTTTCCCTCTTCTACACTGCTACTTTGTCACATAGTTGTAACATCAATGTTTACCCCGTACTCCCACACTTGGGAATTTTATTCTGCAGACCAAAGCATCAGCTCTTCCTATGTTGCATGTGGGGAAATAAGGAGGTGATTAAAGCATGATTTTATGAATTACATGGTTTATTGCCATACCAAAAATAATTGTGCTTAGGATCATAACGCTTAAGCAGGAGGAGAATAATGTGAACAATCCTCACGGGGAGTATACTTAGATGCACATAAGTGCATAGTGAGTGAGTTCCAAATTTATTAAAGCCCATTTACTCAGGATGGAAGCAGACCTCTGTGGAAAGGAAAATGTAACTAAAGTTTGAGGTATATCTTTATACAAGCAGTTCTTTGGAGGAGCTGGCTCCACCACTGCAGCAGAGATCTGCGGTGTCACATGAGGTGCCTTGGTGCACGAGGGTAGTGCCGATGTTGGCAGGCAAGTAAGTGTTCAAAGCTTGGAGGCCAACAGCCTGAGCTCTCAAGTCTTGGAGAAGCAGAAGCAGCCAGCAGAGTGTAGTCCTGCCATGGCCTAAATTCTTAAAGTGTCAGGCAAACCCTCGAGATTATATGTGTCTTGAAGTTCTGTAGTTGGTATGGTTTGGATCTTGAGTGTTGTGCAAAGGTCCATGTGTGAAGAGCTTGGTTCCCAGCTGTGGTGCTACTGGGAGGAGCCTTTAAGAAGTGGGGACTAGTGGAAAGTCTTCAGATTATTGGGAAAATGCCCTTGAAGGGGATTGTGGGACTCCCCTCTCTTTGTCTCTTTTGCTTCCTGGCTGCGAGGTGAGTGATTTTGCTCTGCTGCACGCTCCCGCCATGATGCGCTCCATTGTTTTAGACCCCCCAGGCCTAAAACAGTGTATTTGCCCAATAATGAATTGGAATCTCCAGAAGTGTGAGCCACAATAAAACTTTTCTCATTATGAATTGATTATCTCAGGAATTTGTTAGAGTGCCGGAAAGCTGACAAACATAGTAATTGAGGTTAATAACGTCCACACAGGGGTCTGATAAAGTTTAATGTAACATTCCTGAAGGGAGAAGGAGTTTGCTCCCACATATGGGGATCTGATAAGATGTTGTAATCTTCGACAAAACATCAAAACAAAAAAATGCAAACTCCAAAAGAAAAGCTTTATATAACAAAACTTGTATTTGGAATCATTTCAAAGCAACATAACACCCTAGAACAAGGGTCTACACACTTTGTCTGAGAAAGGTCAGATAATAAATATTTTAGATTTTGTGAGTCACACATTCTCCATTGCAGGTATTCAAGCTACCCAAGACAAATGTCACTAAATGGGTATGGCTGGGATCTAGGAACCACATTTTGCTTGAGGGCTGTAGTTTGCCTGTTTCTGCCCTAGAAGACAGGGAAATTACCCACTCAACTGGATACGTTCCTAGCTCATAATAGATTTTTAGTCTTTCTTAGTTCTTTGGCTTTACTTAACGATTCTTAGAAATGTTTACTCTTTGCACCCTATGTTACTCTGAGGTTGCAGCAATGTGCTACTAAATGCATAACAACTGATTCTCGGGAGGATATGAAAGCTTTGATGAGTAGTTTGCCAATTTATGATTTCTGTGCTATAAATATTCTCATTATGGCCAATTTCAAGTCATCAACATGACTGAACACGGCATGGAGATGACATGCAGTTGAGCCTGGCTCTAGAACCTTAGTGTCTGAGGTAATAGACCAGTTTAGATTCTTCTGGCAGAAGTAACAGAAATTCCAACTTGTTGTAACAATAAGTAAAATGTACTGTTACTTAATAGGCTAGAGAGAGTGGCTCCAGAATCAGTTAATTCAGTAGCTCAGTGACATCACTGAAGTCCCAGGTTCTTTTCATTGTTCTGCCCTGCTGGCCTCGGCTTGACTCTGTCCTTGGACTACCTTCCTTCGTGGTTAAGAGGTGGCTGTTATAATTCCAGGTATCAGGTCCAGATTCAGAATGTTTACAGGATGAAGAAGGGCTTGTTTCTTTCTTGTGTCTTAAGAATCAGGAAATATTTCCTGGAGGATTTCCCCCTCAAAGCTCGTTGGCTAGGTACATATATGAAGACACAAATGGTGTGACTCTACCTTGTTTACAACCAGAGAAATGGAAAATTGTGCTCCATATGTGTACTGTGACTTGAAATGCATTTTGCTGTTTTAAAAAATAAAAAGGAATACATTTTTTTAAAAAAGCTCATTGGCTAGAATTGCTGTACCTCCCATCCCTTGACACTCACTGACAGAGGGGAGGGAGATCAGCCACAACCCATTCCCAGAAACAATGAATTGGACCAGCGTTCCCTGAAGCATGTGGCTACTGGAAAGAGCTAGAGATACCTGAGCAAAACCAGGGTGAGGATAGAATGTACAATAGGGTGAATTTTGAGTGGGCAACCAACTGTCCTCTATAGTAGTCTGTGTATGTGAAAACTATGAATATAGTAGCTCTATTAAGTTAGTCTTTCTCTGAGTGTCTAATTTGAGGGAAAAAAGTAGTAGACTATTAAAGCTACTTATCTACAACACAGAATTATACTTTGGAGTGATGGATCCTGAAGCTCCAAAGTGCTGGAGACTCCATTGGAAGACTGCTTTTGCTTTGAATTTGGAGATGATTCTATGGGTGATCAAGCCAAAAATCTATAGACACCTTTCAGGGAAATAGCAATAGTGCCATTTTTAGAAAATGCATTTATAGCTGCATCAGCCTACATTTTACATCATCCTTTGTGTCATCAGCAAGAGTTATATGTGGAGGATTAGGGAAAAATGTTCATGAGTTTCCACCACAGAATAAGGACATGTGATGGAAACAGTGGAGGGCATTGGTTAGGAACAGTGTCCTTGCGATCAGACCAAGTTCATGTACCACATGAATCTGGGCACAGCTTAGTGGGGTCTTTGCCCAATGGCCTCAAAGCTTCAGCCAAGGTGTCAGCTAAACTATGTTCTTAACTAGGGGAAAATCAGCTTCTAAGTTCACTTGGGATGTTGGCAAAATTAAAAACAAAAATATTCTAATATCTTCAGTTTGTGTTTTTGTTTTTCCTTTTGGTCGCTGACAGTTCTTGCCAAGTAGCTCTCTCCATAGGCAGTATGCAACATGGCAGCATGTTTCTGCAAGGCCAGTGGGAAGGCCAGAGTACTAAGAGGAAAGTAATAATCACTTCTTACCCAATGAAAAAAACTCACCATTGGATATGGCAAGAAAATACAAATATGTCCCCATTTTTATTTGTAGATGGCCTGTAACCCATGTGCCAGGTAGCATTCTATGCCAATCTTGAATAACAACAGGAAGCTGCTGAGCAGCAAACTCTTCTGAGATCATAACTTGCTGTTGGAATAACTTGGAAAAAAAGAAGGAGGAATTGGAACCATGGCAAAAGTAAATAGAGCTGGG
Source organism: Geosciurus inauris (assembly GCA_004024805.1). NCBI lineage: Eukaryota > Metazoa > Chordata > Mammalia > Rodentia > Sciuridae > Geosciurus > Geosciurus inauris. Next base: position 6,289 of record PVHX01032611.1, read on the forward strand.
TCTACCTCCCCTCCAGACGGAGGATGGGGCTGGATGATTGTGGCTGGCTGTTTTCTTGTTACCATCTGCACCCGGGCAGTCACCAGGTAAGTGGGGGTTTTCTTTTCTTTGCTTTTCTCCCTCCCTTCCTCCTTTTTTCCTTCCTTCCTTCTTTTTCTTTCTTTCCCTCTCTCTCTCTCTTTCTTTCTTTCTTTTTTCTTTGTTTCTTTCTTTTTCTTTCTTTCCTTTCTTTCTTTCTCTTTCTTTCTTTCCTTCTTTCTCTCTTTTACTTTCTCTCTTTCTTTCTCTCTTTTCTTTCTTTCTTTTTCTCTCTCTCTCTTTCTTTCTTTTTCTCCCTCCCCCCTCACTCTTTCTTTCTTTCAATGGGGATCTTGCTGTGCTACCCAGCTTGATCTTGAACTCAAGGGATCCTCCTACCTCATCCTCTCAAGTACTGGGACAACAGCTACCATATATGACTGAGATTTTATTCTTAGTTTGTTAAGATGTCTGGTTTGTCTTTTCTTCTAAATCTGCTTCATTCTATTTCTGAACTATCATCGTGAAAGTGTGTGTGTGTGTGTGTTTCCTTTGACCGCACAGATGTTTTTTTCTTTGCAAGTTCTGATATTCAAGACTCCTGGAGAGTGGTCTCTTCTATAATATCTAATATGTGTTAGAATATTTAGGAGTGTTAGGATATTTTTAGAACAAAAGTAATGGCTACTCCAGCATTCATTTTCATTAGCAGCTCTAGAAGATGTGAAAGTATGTGACATATTTCTTTTCACCCTCTATCTTTCCCCATCATTAATATGAAATATTTAAACCTATAATACATGAAATGACATGGGAAATGTCTGGATTTGCATATTAGAGGAGGAATTTGTTCCATAGTGTTTTCAAAATGAAATTACTGTTCTAGAGATTTTAAAGAATTGCTAAATTCACACCCAAGAAGGTAAGTTAGCATAAGCTGACATGGCTCCAGAGATGTGTAAGATGATTTCTGCCAAGTTCATTTTTCCACAATTTTCTTATCTGTCATATTAATGATAAATGTTAATTAAGATGAATCTTAATCATTAAGATTTTATAGTGGAAGCAGAAAGCTAATTGGGTGTGTGATTCCTAATTCATAAATAAACAAAGCACTATGACAAGAGATCATAATGACATAACACGTGTCTTTAAATCTAGGGATGAGGAAAAGGATACCAAGTGAAAAAAAAAGTGTGCTTATAATTTTTATAGTAGATTTGTGAACATATTATATAAAGTTACTCTTATAAGGGTTAGAGACTGTTAGAACAGTTAGAGACTGTTCACCCTAGAAAGGAAAAGCACATAACTTGCGTAACTTGGGAACCCTTTGGCTCAACAGGTACTGAGCCCTTAGAAGCTCACAACCTAGAATTCCAGTTCCTTCGTTTCATTTTACATTCTGGCTGTGGTGATGGAGGCTGAGTTTGAGGTTGAAGAAGAGCAACAACATAAATATAGGGATTCTCTCATTCTCGTTTACTCGCTTCTTTCTCTTTTTTTACTCTAAAGGTATGGTGTTTGCTTTGCTTAAGTTAGATGAGTACATTGCAACACACTTCATCTCATTTTTATTTGGAATAAATACTTGAGATCTGCATATGTTAACTTTTTCCTCTCAGGTGCTTTTCCCCCCCTTAATAGTACTCTGCTTCTCCTCTCTGGCAACACATTTTTTTTTTTTTTTTTAGTTGGACGTGGACACAGTGTCTTTATTTTGTTTATTTATTTTTATGTGGTGCTGAGGATCAAACCCAGTGCCTCACATGTGCGAGGCAAGCGCTCTGGCAACACATTTTTGATAGTGTAAGAAAGTCATTTACACTAATAACTTTATTTGAAGCCATCATCAGTAAAGGCATTGATACCCCACCCCTAAAAATTTACTATGCAGGATAGAAAAGGATGATTGCCTTAGTGTGTTATAATAAGCTGTAAACTTGTTTAAAATAATAACTGATATTGGGTTTGATTTTTCTTGCATGTATATTATTGAACTTGTGTTCTGGGTGTGAGGAGATTGTAGAGTTAAAAGGAATCTCTTCATGTTGGTCCTTACATGTGAAATCTGCCATCATTCCTACAAGGGAGAAGTTCTGCAAGTGGGCTCAGTGGTTTACAAGGAGGGCTCATACTGGAATATTCTGGGTAGTCAACTCTTCATGATGAAGCTGCTCTCTTGTGGAATTGTCTATAGTGCTTCTGGTTGAGGTACTGAGATGCTTCTCAGTCACATTGTGTCTTGTAAACCTGTGATTTAGGCAGAATAAACATATTCACACCCATTGAATTGATTAGGAAGGAGCCAGGCATGGTGGCACATGCTTGTAATCCCAGCTACTTGGGTGGTTGAGGCAGGAGGATCACAAGTTCTAGGCCAGCCTGGACAACTTAGTGAGACCCTATTGCAACATAAAATAGAAAGGGGTGCAGATGTAGCTCAGTGGTAGAGCTCTTGCCTAGCTGTATGAACCTTGATCCCCAGTACTGAAAAAAAATTAGGGAGCTGGAGTTGTGGCTCAGCGGTTGAGCACTTGCCTTGCATGTGTGGGGCACTGGTTTTGATCCTCAGCACCACATAAAATAAATGAAGGTATTGTGTTCATCTACAACTAAAAAAAAATATTTAAAAAATCAGGACACTCGTGCTTACAAAGGTTAAGTAACTTACCTACATTTTTGGCTAGTAGGACAGAGATGAGCTGGAATGCTAATGTTTTACTTCTCATCTTGTTTATTTGCCAGCTATGTATACACTCATAATCCAGATTTTTTTTTCTATACCAGGGATTGAACCACTGAGCCATATCCCCAACCCTTTTTATTTTTTATTTTAAGACAGGATTTCACTGAGTTGCTTAGGGCCTTGCTAAGTTGCTGAGGCTGGCTTGTGATCCTCCTGCCTCAGCCTCCTGAGCTGCTGGGATTACAGGTATGTGCCACTGTGCCTGGCATAATCCAGACCCTTGAAACACACATACATATAGAAATCATTATTGCTTTTTAAAATATGTAACTAAATCATGCCCAATCCTGTTATTTCTCATACATACACCATAATTCTACCTGTCCCTTCATATTCAGCGCGCGCGCGCGCGCGCACACGCACACACACACACACACACACTTTGCAGCTTATCCTCTAGAAACAACTACAGTATTATAAGACAGACTTTTCTTTTTAGACAAAATGCCTTGGGTATGGGAAACATTGTCTTAAGGTAGGCTACCTCCTAATACCCACGGGACTGTCCTGTTAGTGATGAGAAGTCATAATGCCAAGGGGATAGTTGCCTCCAAATCCTCTTACAGAGGACTTCTACCCTGTGTCCTATTGGTAACTGGCCATAAGTAATGTTATCCCCAATCCATGTGGAAACAACTACACATTAAGAGATTTTTAGCTTGTAATTTTAAGTTTCAAGTTTAGTTGGTACCAATCCCGCTAATATGTACTATACATTTGTTGAGGATGAGGCTCTGTGCTAGGTGCTTCCAAAATCCCAGACATGTTGGACACCATATGGTAAGCTCAGGCATAAATAACTAAAATAAAAATCAAAATGTGCCACATGTAACTTAAGTAAAAACAAAATGTAAAATAATACTGAAAGATAAGTTCTGAGCTGTAAGTTCAGCACAGGCTTTCTAGAGGAGTTGGCCCTGGAGTGAGGTCTTAAAGATAGAGAAGTATTTGGCCTGGCAGAAATGACAGAGAAAGATGTTTCAGCCACATCAGTGCCTTGCACTTCACCTGTCACTCACTTGGTGGCCATGGGGAGCAGGCTTCCTTCATGAACTACCAAGGGGTGAGCCAGAAATCAGAAAAGAAGTTTGTGTCTAGTAAAAAAGAGGTTACCAGGAGATGTGGAGAGGTGGAAGCCTGAGCTGAATGAGGCTTTGTGACAAAAGTGTGGCAGTGTGGCCAGCATTGGACTCTAAATGCTATAAACCAGGAAGCAGCCATGAAAACTGGCAAGGGAAACAAGCAGGTAATCCAAGTGTGATTCATCCGATCAGATAATCAGTGCCTATTGAGAAAACAACTCTTTTGTTTTTGATTTAAAAAAATTTACTTAAAACCTAAATATCATGCAATCTAAATTTGAAAAATTTGGAAATATATAAAATAAAAAGTCTTTTTCTCCTTACTTCCCAATATTGGTTTCACTGCATAAAATTAACCTCATCAATAGTTTCTTAAGTTTGGTCCAAAAATTAAACAAAACAAACAAACAAAATCTCCCAACCTTATGTGAACATATAAAGTATGTTCTTTTCATTTATATAAAATGAGATCATATTACATATACTGTTTTGTGCTTTTTCCGCCTTCCCCCACTCAGTAATATCTCTTGGAGATCTTTTTGTATTAGCACACAAGGGTGTACCTTACTGAAAAATAGCTGCTTACAATTTCACCATATGAATGTATCCATAATTATTTAACGCATTTTTATTGATTGAAGACTTATATTGTTTCCTGGTTTTGCGGTTACAAAAAATGTTGCAAAAAATGACCTGAGCCAAACTGAACAGACACTTCACAGAAGAAGAAACGCAATCAACCAACAAATATATGAAAAGATGTTCAACCTCTCTAGCAATTAGAGAAATGCATATCAAAACTACATTGAGGTTCCATCTTACTCCAGTCAGAATGGCAATTATCAAGAATACAAGCAAAAATAAATGTTGGCGATGATGTAGGGAAAAATGTACACTCATACATTGCTGGTGGGACTGCAAATTGGCGCAAACACTCTGGAAAGTAGTATGGGGATTCCTCAGAAAACTTGGAATGGAACCACCATTTGATCCAGTCATTCCACTCCTAGGTTTATACCCAAAGGACTTAAAATCAGCATACTACAGTGATGCAGCCACATCAATGTTTATAGAAGCTCAATTCACAATAGCTGAACTATGAAACCAACCTAGGTACCCTTCAACAGATGAATGGATAAAGAAACTGTGGCATATATACACAATAGAATATTACTCAACCTTAAAGAAGAATGAAATTATGGCATTTGCAAGTAAATGGATGGAACTAGAGAATATCATGCTAAGCAAAATAAGCCAATCTCAAAGAACCAAAGTCCAAATGTTTCCTCTGATACGTGGGTGCTAATTCACAATGGGAAGCGGAGGGGAAAATATATGTACTAGACAGAGGGGAACGAAGGGACGGGATGGGAGGAGAGGTGGCCCAGCGGTAAGAATGATGGTGGAATGAATTGGACACTTATTACCCTGTGTGCATATATGATTAAGTGACCGGTGTAACTCTACATATGTACAACCAGATGAATGAGAATAGTTCAGAAGGGAAGCGTGGCCTTTCGTGAGGCTGTTAGACCTTTCTTTCTTGTTCCCAATTCTTCCTCAGTTGTGGATGTGACACACTTGTGCTCTGTTCAAGTCTTATTGACTTCCCTTGTGTCATGGATCCACTGAAATTCCATGCTCATGAGGCACTGCTAATGCTACTCACAAGTGGGACATAAAGGACAGCAGACACACATAGTACAAACATCTCTTCTGCTGATGTTCAGCCTTGATTGTTGTATCAGGCTTCACTTCCAAAACCAAGACTCATAGGTCAAATTATTAAGGTTCTAAAGTTAGTGATGGCTGAGCATTAAGTCAGGTTTCATGCTTCTGGGTTCCAGGCTCTGTGCTCTTTCTCCTCAAAGCTCTCCGCCACCCACCTTCACATCCAACAGCAACTGCGGAGGAGAGGGGGAGTGAGATAACAGGTGACCATGGGCTGCTGAAGCGTAAGTTGGAAGTGAGACCAATCCACAGAAATGGAGAAACTTCCAAGCCACAAGGCCTGAGTTCTTGTGCAATCACAGAGCTCTAAAAGAGCTTCTGGCCCTGAATTAGGACACCATACTAATCTGTGATCCCCACTGCCTCTGCTTCACGGATCTTTTTTCCCCTCATGGGAAATTAACTATTTGTCAACACCCTCCACCTAATTATGTAAGAAATAATTCAAAATAATTCAAAATACATAAGACAAAATCATCACTTGTAATACTACCAGTCACGTATAATGATTGGGTGCATTTTGATGTATATGCTTTCAAGTCTTTTCTATTTACAGAAATCATGCCTTTAGGAAACTAAAAACTATTCTTACTACATGAACTGCCTTATAACTTTTTTCTTTCTTAAAAATTTTCTTTACAGTATTAGGAATTGAACCCAGGGGCACAAATCAACATCTCCAGACTTTTGTTTTTTACTTTTTAGTTTTAGACAGCATCTCACTAAGTTGCCCAGGCTGGCCTCAAACTTGCTGTGCTCCTGCCTCAAACTCCTAAGTAGCTAGGATTACATGGCTGTAACTTGCTTTTTTTTTTTTTTTTGCTTTTTTATTTAACAGGATATTGTGGATTTATTTCAAAATCAGTAGATACAGATTAGCACCATCATTTTAATACTTAATAATATCATATTTTATTTTATTTATATGCCATAATTTGTTTAACCAGTCCTTCATTGATGAATAGTTTTATTACAATATTTGGCTATAATAAATAGTTGTCCAAAATATATCCTTTTATGTATGTGTATCTATCATCATCATCATCATCATCATCTGATTATTATCTTTGTATGAATCTTACAAGTGAAATTGCTGGGTTTTATTTTTTTATTTTTAAAATTTAAGATATATAACCACCTTTTAGAAGTTATATAGCTGAGTGTGCTGGCACGCATTAGTAATCCTAGATACTTGAGAGGATGGAGCAAAAGGATCACAAATTTGAAGCCAGGCTGGGCAATTTAGTGAGATCCTGTCTTAAAATTTTATAAAGGAGTAGAGCTGGGGATGTAGCTCAGTAGTTAAGCACCCTTGGGTTCAATCCCACAAAGAAAGAAGAAAGAAAGAAAGAAAGAAAGAGAGAGAGAGAGAGAGAGAGAAAGAAAGAAAAGAAGAGGTGGGGGAGGGAGGGAGGGAGGGAGAGAGAGAAAAGAAAAAGAGGAGGAGGAGAAGAAAATATTCTAGATGTTAAGAGTATTAAGATGAATGATGAACCTTGTTCTTGACCTGCTGTCTTTTCCATAAAACCTTCTCTAGAGCATGGTCTTCACATCTACTTGTCTTCAGAAGCCCCTCTGCTGTTTGAATGCTTGTTCTCCTCATTCTCCAGAATGACCCAAATGGTCAATGTCTGAATTTTCCCACGTACTGTGCTCAGTAATTAAAACCCTTGGAAGCCGGGCGCGGTGGCTCAAGCCTGTAATCCCAGCACTTAGGGAGGCTGAGACAGGAGAATCGCGAGTTCAAAGCCAGCCTCAGCAACGGCGAGGCACTAAGCAACTCAGTGAGACCCTGTCTCTACATAAAGCACAAAATAGGGCTGGGGATGTGGCTCAGTGGTCGAGTACCCCTGAGTTCAATCCCTAGTACCAAA
>PVHX01032612.1:0-13761 GCA_004024805.1 Geosciurus inauris
AGAATTGCGAGTTCAAAGCCAGCCTCAGCAATGGCGAGGCACTAAGCAACTCAGTGAGACCCTGTCTCTACATAAAACACAAAATAGGGCTGGGGATGTGGCTCAGGGGTCGAGTGCCCCTGAGTTCAATCCCTGGTACCAAAAAAAAAAAAAAAAAAAAAAAAAAAAAAAAAAAAAAAAAAAAAAAAAAAAAAAAAAAAAAAAAAAAAAAAAAAAAAAAAAAAAAAAAGACACTCCCAGATAGACAAAAGCTGAGAGAGTTTGTTACCATTACATTGTCCTGTGAAAGGAAGTCTAGCAGGTGAAAATGGAAGGATGTTAGACAGTAATTTGTAGACCTATGAAGAAATAAAAATCTCAGGAAAGGGGCAACTTATGGAAACTAGTATCACTGTAACAATGGTACATAACTCCACTTTTTGTTTTCTACATGATTTAAAATATTAATACCCTTAAACAGCTATTAGTCTAAAAACTAGTATTATTGTACTTCTGGTTTATAATTTCACATTTTTGTTTTGTGCATAATTTAAGGGACTAATGTATTAAAATTATTAGTTTATGTTTCTGAACATATAATATATAAAGATATAACTTTGTGACACCAACAACTGAAAGTGAGAAAAGACCTATTAAAGGGGCAGAGTTTTTTTTTATGTTAAGTTTAACTAGTATAAATTCAAATTAGAATGTTTAATTTTAGGATTTTAAATGTAATTCCTAAGGTAACCACAAAGAACTAAAAAGTTGGTAATACTTTTGACCACAAGCATTTCAGATAAAGGATACTCAATCTATATTAGAAATGAGGGCCAGGTGCGGTGGTGCATGCCTGTAATCCTGGCAGCTCTTTATCTAGATGGGCTAAAATGGGTGAAGACTCAAATTACTAAAATCAGAAAGGAAAAGTGGGTATTCTACTACTGCGTCTATATAACTATAAAATTTTTGAGTATGAGAAACAATTGTATGCCAACAAACTGGATACTCTAGATTAAATGGAGAAATTCCTAGAAACACAAAACTTATCAAGGCTTAATCACAAAGAGACAGAAAACCTGAATTTAAGAACCCTACCTAGTAAGGAGACTGAATTAGTAAGCAAAAATCTTCAGAGAAAGAAAAGCCTTGAACTGATGTCTTCACTTTCAAATTTTATCAAATATTTATGGAAAGACTAACATCCTCCCTCCCTCCTTTCTTTTGCAATGGTGGGGATGTGGCGCACATGCCAGGCAAGCAACTCTATTAATGAGCTATATGCCCTTAGCTGTAGCATTAGTTCTCAAAATTTCCCAAAAATTTAAGAGGAGGAAGCATTCTTAGTCATTCTGGTAGGTAAGCATTGAAAAAATAAAATAAGAATTGGTAAGGATGTGGAAAAACTAGAAACCTTATGTACTGCTGACAGAAATGTGAAATAGTACAGTGCTGTTTGAAAAAAGTACAGCAGTTTTTAAATTTTCAAAAGAGCTTTTTAGCTGTAGATAGACAAAAATGCCTTTATTTTGTTTATTTTTATGTGGTGCTGAGGATCAAACCCAGTGCCTCACACATGCTAGGCAAGTGCTCTACCACTGAGTTACAACCCCAGCCCAGCAGTTCTTAATTTTTAAAAATTATTTTATAATTACCATATGATCCAGCTATTCTACTTTTGGGTATACTGGAAAGAATTAAGGCAACTGGGTGTGGTGGTATATGCCTACTATTCTGGCTATTTGTGAGGCTGAGGCAGAGGTTTGCCAAGTTTGAGGCCAGCCTGGGTGAATTAGTGAGACTCTGTCTCAAAATAAAAAAATAAAAAGGGCTATGGATGAAGCTCAGTGGTAAAGCATCCCTGGTTCAATCCCTAGTACCACACATATATACACATACATGTGGGCGTAAGTCAGATGTCCATTGACTATATGAATGAATAAACAAAATGTGGAGGCAATTCAGAAAAAAGAGACAGGACATTATGCAAAGCAAAATAAGTCAGTTATAAAAAGACAAAAACTGCATGGGTCTCACTCATATGAAGTACTGGAAGTAAAATGGTAATTGGCAGGGCCTGGGGGAGGAAGAATGGTAGTTATTGTTTCACAGGTATAGAGTTTTGGATTGTAAGCAAAATTTTGAAGATGGGTTGTAGTTAAGACTGCACAACTATGAATATACTTAAAACCACTGAACTGGACACTTAAAAACCATTTAGATAGTAAATTTTGTTATGTGGATTTTATCATAATAAAAAAGCTGGAAAGAAATACTTATACATGCATTATAGCATGTTTGGGAAAATGCTTATTTAGAGAACCAGAACAGAGTATTCTCCATGTTGTCATGATCTAAAGTTTATCAATAGTAACAGTTGAATGCATTTCTTTTTGGACTTTTAAAATCCCATTTTATGTCACCTTGATCATCCAATAAATTATTTTTAATCTTTATTATTATTGTTATTATTTTCAGTACCAGAGATTGAACTCAGGGGTACTCGACCACTGAGCCACATCCCCAGCCCCATTTTATGTGTGTTTTTTTTTTTTTGGTACTGGGGATTGAACTCGGGCACTCAACCACTGAGCCACATCCCCAGCCCTATTTTGTGTTTTATGTAGAGACAGGGTCTCAATGAGTTGCTTAGCACCTCACCATTGCTGAGGCTGGCTTTGAACTCACAATTCTCCTGTCTCAGCCTCCCTAAGTGCTGGGATTACAGGCTTGAGCCACTGCGCCTGGCTCCATTTTGTGTTTTATTTAAAGACAGGGTCTCACTGAGTTGCTTAGTGCTTTGCTGTTGCTGAGGCTGGCTTTGAACTTGCGATTCTCCTATCTCGGCCTCTCAAAGTGCTGAGATTATACAGGCATGTGACACTGTGCCCAGCTTTTAATCTTAATTATTTTAAACATTTAAAATAACTGGATAGGGGCTGTGGTTGTGGTTCGGTGGTAGAGCGCTTGCCTAGCATGTGTGAGGCACTGGGTCCAGTCCTCAGCACCACATATAAATAGTAAATGAATAAAATAAAGATCCATCAACAACTAAAAAATATTTAAAAAAATAAAATAACTGGATAGGCATCTTTTAAAACTCTCTGTAAACCTAATGACAATGGACACATCATATTACAGAGAAAGGATATATAATAATTTCATCATGCACTAAGGTAGATATTTATAAGGTAGCTATTTTCTTCTACTGTTAACAATGCTTTCACACACAAAGAAAAACACACAGATAATTTAGATAGTCCTATATACCCCATGCCTGGTTTTCCCTAAAGTTAACATCATAAATAACTATGGCATAATTATTGAATAAATTTACATTGGTATTTTACTAACCAAAATAACTATAGCTTAATAATTTTAGTTTACACTAAAATTATTATACTACAGTGTTTCAAAAGAAGACACTTAAACTACTGTGGTATTAATTATGGTATAAAAAAGAGATAAACAAGAGAGATAATCAGTCTAGAAAAAGAAATACATTGGGATAACAAAGATGATAGTTTCCTCTGCCTTCTTGGAGTTTTGTTTTGTGCTCCACAATCAAGTAGAGTCAGAAATAGAGGTAAATTCCAAATGATGAAGATGACAAAAATTATTATTTTATACAATTCAATGAAAGTACTAGGAATTTACACTGAAAAGAAAATGTGTTCAGGGCAATTTAAAGCAAATTGTTCATATTTAATATTTTTATGCTACTTACCTTAAAAATTATAATGTTCTCTACCATAATGTTTCGACTATGAGCATAATTTAAGGCAACATCAACATGTCTAAATATATAAATTCCAAGATGAGGATTTCCTAATATCTTCAATGTAGATGCTTTGGTACTTATCCCATTCTGATATATCTCTAATACATCACTCTGAGGAAGTGCTAAAAAGCAGAAATGTTCTTCAAGCTCTCTGCCATGTTTTCTTCTCTCTCGCATCTCTGACCTAAATCAAAATAAATAATGGTTATAGTTCAATCCCTGGTACCTGCCCTTACTCCCCCCTGCCAAAAGATCAAATTCAAGATTACATGTTTAGGGTTTATGGTGACCACATTTCGTATAGGCTGTTAATAAAAATGAACACTTCTTAACTGCCGATATACACATTACAAAATCTTAAGCTTTACATAAATTTATCAATCTGCTCTCAACTCAAGAAGTTATTATTACTGTTATTTTCATACATAGTTTTTAAAAATGAGAACAATGTTTAAAAAGTTAGAAGTTGCCAAAGTAATAACGTGACAGGGTTGGAATTACACAGGCATGTTTCATTTTATTATGCCATGGCAGACACATGTATGTGTATATATATATTTTTTAACAAATTAAATGTCTGTGGCAATTCTGTGTCAAGCAAGTACATCAATGTCATTTTTTTTCCCAAAGGCATATGCTTACTTTGCATCTGTGTCACATTTTGGTAGTTCTCTCAATATTGCAAAACCTGTTCATTTTATTGTATCTGTTACAGTGATTGTGATTAGTGATCTAGAATGTTACTATTGAAAATGTTTTGGGTGCCATAAATTACATCCATATGAGATGGTGAACTTAACTGATAAATATGTTCTGCCAACTGTTCCTTAGTCTATCCCTCTCCTTGGGCCTATTTCAACAACACTGAAATTAAATCACTGAATACCCTACAGTGGACTCCAAGTGTTCAAATGAAAAGAAGAGTTGGAACACCTTTTATGTTAAATAAAAAACTTGAAATGATTAAGCACAGTGAGGAAGGCACGGAGACAGGCTGAAAGCTGGGCCTTTTATTCCAAATAGCCAAGTTCTAATCACAGAGGAAAAGGTCTTAAAGAAGAAAATCAAGAGTATTAATCCTGTGAACACATGACTAAGAAAATAATCTTATTGCTGATGTGCAGTTTCAGCAGTTTGGACAGATCAATAGCTACCACATTCCTGTAAGCCAAAACCTAATTCAGAACAAGGCCCTAAGTCTTCAGATTTTCAAGGTAGATCACACAGCCTTATATTGGAAGAAGAGCCATCTAGGTCTTTCAGAGATACCAAGATCAAACAACAGGGTGATTCCTGTTATAGGTGAATGCAGCTGTCCAAGTTGAAGCCAATGCTCACTTACCACTCTGAGACTCCTAGGACTTTTAAGAATTACAGTAAACTTACTCTGCCTGGGTTAACAAAGCCTGATCACAGCCTATCTGTTTACAACATCATTTACTGGATATTTTAAGGCCATGTTGAGACCTAGGGCTCATGAAAAAAGAGTCTTTTCAAGTATTACTGCTCATTGACAATGCATCTGGTCACCAAAGAGCTCTGATAGAGATGTACAATAAAATTAAATTTTGTCTTCATACCTGTGTTCAACAGCTCGTGGATCAAGGAGTAATTCTGACTTTCAAGCATTACTATTTAATAAATAATTTTATAATGCTACAGATGCCACTGATAGTGATTCTGCCTGATAGATCTGGACAAAATAAACTGAAAATATGGAAAAGACTTACCATTCTAGAAACCATTAAGAACATTTGTGATTCATGGGAGGAGATCAAAATACCATTATTAACAGGAGCTTAGGAGAAACTGCTTTCAACCCTCATAGATGACTCTGAGGGGTTCAAGACTTTAATGGAGGAGATAACTGCAGATGTGGTGGGAGCAGCAAGAGAAGTGAAGCAGAGTAGCAGTAGAGCCTAAAGATGTGACTGAACTGCTGCAATCTTGTGATAAAACTAATGGATGAGGAATTGCATATTATAAGAGAAGAAAGCGGCTTGAGATGCAATCTACTCAGTGTAGGTTCTGTGAACACTGCTGAAATAACAAAAAGGATTTAGATTATTACATAAACTCAGTTGATAAAGCAGCAGAAGGGGTTGAGAGGACTAATACTGAAAGAAGTTCTACTATGGGTAAAATGCTACCAAATAGCACCTCATGCTACAGAGAATTCTTTTCAGGAGATGAACCATCCACATGGCAAACTTATTTTAAGAAATTGCCAGAGTCATCCCAACCTTCACAAACCGGCACGTTGATCAGTCAGCAGCCATCAACAATGAGGTAAGACCCCTCTATCAGCAAAAAAAGAATATGACTCACGGAAGGCTTAGATGATTCTTTAAAAAATTCCCCCCAGTGCTGCAGATTGAATCCAGGGCTATGCTAGGTCGAATGCTCTTCTGCTGAACTATATCCCTGGCCCTGACTGGTAACATTTTTCAGTCATGAAGTATTTTAAAATTAATTTATGTACATTTTAAAAGACATGATAGTATCACACACTTAACAGACTATAGTACTATATAGACATAACATTTCTATGTACTGGGAAACCAAAATATTTTTTCTTGCTTAACTGGTCTGGAAATGAATATGCAACATCCCTGAGATATGCATGTACATGATAACTCTTGTCTGTCAGGTTCTAGAACTCAAGTTCTTGCTAACTGTGTTATGGAAGAAAGAATGTACATTTCATAAAGGAAATATCTTTCTCTACTATTCCACTATATGTATCTTTATACTTATACAGGCAGACATACATAGTTGATCATTAGGGGCATTCTCCATTCTTCAGGGATCTAAATTATAACTGGGAGAAACAAGCTAATAGTTTATTATATTTTATTATTGACTGCTTGCTTAGTAATAAAATTATGAATCATTTTCAGAAAAGATTATAATCTAAAGTCCAGACACTTCTGATTTTACTACTACAACAATACTCACTTTAAGCATGTAAAATATAAAACCCTCCCCCTCAAACTGGCAGATTAGAGTGTTCTATAAGGCCTCTTCAGAAACAGCAGGAACAACTGCCACACCAGGTAACACTTGACAAAAATGTGACTCCAAGTGATTATCTGCAATGGAGACACTACAGAACTCAGCAAAGGTATGTACCACAGAAGAATAGTTGTTCTTGAAAATCATATGCTTTTAAAATGTATTTAGTTTCTCAAAGAATTTGTATTAAGTGTAATATGCACATAAGCATATTAAAATTTGCAAGAACCATCAACTGTTAATGTTAGACATGACAAAATGTAGTCATATGACATGGCAACATGGCTGACGAGATCATAACCACTTACTCTTGAAAAAAATTTTTTATTTGTTCTTTTCAGTTATATGACATTAGAATGTTATTTTGACATATCACACATACACAAAGTGTAACTTCTCATTTTTGTGGTTGTACATGATGTAAGTTACACTGTTCATGTATTCATATGTAAACATGGAAAAATTACATCTGATTCATTCTACTGTCTTTCCCATTCCCATCCCCGCTCCCTTCCCCACTCCATCCCCACCCCAGTCCAATCTGGTGAACCTCTACTCTTGCTTCCCCCCATCATGAGTCAGTGTCCCCGTATCAGAACATTTCAGCCTTTAGTTTTTTGGGATTGGCTTATTTTATTTAGCATGATAGTCTCCAGTTACATCCATCTACCAGAAAATGCCATGATTTCATTCTATATACCACATTTTCTTTGTCCATTCATCTAGGTTGCAGAACAACTCAATTCTTAGTTCCCAGAGATGTTACTCTTCACTTATGACTACACAAGTCAGCATTTCCTGCTCTTGTTTTCAATTATCACTAGATAATGTTAACCACTAAGATCTCTATGCTGACTCTTCAGGGTGGATTCTAATGGAGGAATTACAAAACCTTCCATTTTTAAAAAATGATTTTTCAGTTTGTTTTTCTTGGGATTTGGAAAATATAAACTTTCTGAGCAACACCTAGAGGCAATTCTCATGTGGCAACACTAATACTACCACAAAAGATGGGAGAAGGGAGGGAAGAGAGAATGTACACATGACTATAACAGTTTTTGAAAATACACTGTGATAACAGACATAACGTAAACCATAGAGCAGGGTTTTTCAACAGTGGCAATTGATTTTCAACTGATTATTTCAAAAAGTGAACAGAGGGAAAGAAGAGTGGTAGCAAGTGACAAGTATAAAGGAGAAAATAATTAAAACAGACAACAAGAGAATTTGTTAGAGAAAAGAACTTTCTTGGCATGGAACTCTACAAATCCTGCGTTTTTGTGTGACTTCTCCAAAAGACTACAGTCTCATGAAACACAGTCTATGGCCCACCTAAGAGATGTCAACCTCCCATCTGGAACAGTAGGGGTCCTTATTGCTCTTTTTCCCTGAATTAAATCCATACTTTATAATCTATTATGAGCAAGTACCCCTCCCCCAGTACTAAATTTAGTACTAGTTGGGATGCCATTGACTTCAAGTACAGAAATCCATTCAAACTGGCTTAAAAATAAGTTAACTTTCTTATAACACAAAGTTCAGAAATCAGGCTGCCCTTATCAGGATTTAAGTGATTCTGTGACTTCAGAGTGTTATCAGAGATCCAGGTCTTTCCCATCTCTTTGCTCTGCTGTCTGTAGCTTTGGGATCATCCTAACACTAGTCTCTATTATCCCAAGAATGCTATCAGTAGCTGAAAAAATATTCCTTATTGTTCATATCAGATTGGTTTCTCTTTCCTACAGACTCCAAGACAATCTTTTCTCAGTATGTCATTGGTTCATACTGGTTTAGTTCTGCATACTCTTGGAATCCATAATTGATAAAGTTGATGATATTAAATATGCATGGCTCAAAACTACACATATGGGATAGAATGTAAACTCAAGACATTTAAATAAAAATTCAATCAAGCTGGGCACTAAAATGTTTAAAACTATTTTTTCACATCAACGTGAAATATTCAAAAATTATCTTAAAACAAACAAACAAAAAACCTGGGCTGGGGATATAGCTCATTTGTGGAGTGCTTACCTCACATGCACAAGGTCCTGGGTTCAATACCCAGCACCATAAAACAAACAAACAAAAAAACCCTGATTCAAGCAGGTTAATGGACTTGAAGAGAACTCAATTCATTTCTCTCTCATCCAGTAAGGCCAACTCAAGTTTCTTAACTCTTTAAAACAAAACTTCTCAAGGAGATATA
Source organism: Geosciurus inauris (assembly GCA_004024805.1). Taxonomy (NCBI): domain Eukaryota; kingdom Metazoa; phylum Chordata; class Mammalia; order Rodentia; family Sciuridae; genus Geosciurus; species Geosciurus inauris. The sequence continues at coordinate 8,985 of PVHX01032612.1, forward strand.
TATTTATCTGCTAGAGAAATGTGTGTGTGTGTGTGTGTGTGTATTTAATTTTATTTAGAGACAGGGTCTGAGTTGCTTAGGGCCTAGCTAAGTTGCTGAGGCTGGCTTTGTACTCATGATCCTCTTGCCTCAGTCTCCTGAGTCCTCCTGCCTTGGTTTCCTCAAGTTACTGGGATTACAGGTGTGTGCCACCATGCCTGACTCTCTCAAGGATCGTAGGAGAACAATTTACTCCTCATCTGTAAATATTACCTTAAATATAATATTATACTATTATTTTTTAACTTTGGTTTTTTGGTACCTGGGATTGAACCCAGGGGGGCTTAACCACTGAGTCGTATCCCCAGCCTTTTTTATTTTTTATTCTGAGACAGGGTCTGGCTACATTGCTTGGGGCCTTGCTAAGTTGCTGAAGCTAGCTTTGAATTTGTGACCTCCTGCCTCAGCCTCTGGAGCTGCTGGGATTATAGGCGTGTACCACTATGCACAGCAACATTATATTATTTTAAATTTATCTGTATGTCTTCTTTAGTACTGAAGAAAAAACTTCATTTTTCTTGGAACATTTATCAAATATAATGTCTGATTCAGTAAGTACTCACAGGTTAAATAAATGATCAAATACACAAGTTTAGATGAATGTGTTTTGCTGATTTCAAAATTTAAGAATTGGCAGGCAAAATGTTGATAAGTATAGATTATCATGTGCTTTTTTTGGATTCTTTTTTTATCCTTTTTAGATATACATGACAGAAGAGTGTATTTTAACATAATGTGTATACATGGAGTACAACTTATTCTGATTAGGATCCCATTCTTACGGTTATACATGATGTGGAGTTTCACTGGCCATGTATTCATATATGAACATAGGAAAGTTATGTCCGATTCATTCTACTGTCTTTCCTATTCCCATCCCCACCTTCCCTTCATTCCCCTTTGTCTAATCCAATGAAGAGACTATTTTAAGTGTTCTGACCAGACCAGGCACAGTGCAACTCATGCGACCAGGAGATCTTTATTCACCGATATCAGTGCAGGTGGACGCCCAGGGAGAAAAGGTGAGTGGGTGCGGGGCATGGGATTTTATAGGATCTGCGTTAAACGTGTCATGGACCATGGAGGGTTGTTTCAGGCTGGTGGGTCGGGTAAGGATTGGTGGTCTTGGTTGTGAGTGCCCTGAGATGGTTGAAAGTTAACTTCGGCGGTTAGGGTTTGTTAGCTTGGGCGGGAAACTGCCGGGGCAGGGACTGCTGTAGGCTTTAGGGAAGGGAGGGCTAAAACTGGGTACAGGGAGGGCTGTTTCTACCTTACAAATATTATGTTCTTGAAGTTATTTGCTTTTCTTGAGACCTCAGACTTATATACTTATTTTCTCCTCTAAGAGGAGAGATGAAAAGAAAAACCAGAGGTAGTCAATTTTTAAAAAATATTTATTTTTTAGTTGTAGGTGGACAGAATATCTTATTTTTATGTGGTGCTGAGGATCAAACCCAGTGCCTCACGCGTGCCAGGGAGCACACTACCACTGCGCCATAACCGTGGCCCAGAGGTAGTAAATATTATTAATAGTTTTTCTTTTCACCTCTCCATTCTGTTATTCTATTCTGCTAATTATTTTGGCTATTTTCCCTTTTATTTTTTGTATGCCTTAAAGTTGTTCAAGGGTACCACCATAAAAATGTAACTTAACATTTAAGCACTCATTGTTTTGTACTACGGACACAAAAACAAGACAATAGTCCCACAATATAGTAGAGGATGAGACACAAACCAATATATTGTGGTAAATCCTATAAAGTACTATGGGAAGCAAATGAGTTTCAGTCATTTAAAATGTTTTAACATATCCCACATCATTAGGTAGTTGTTCTGAACTTTCTGTAACACTAGGAAAAAGTCACTGAAAGGGCAACACTGTAAATACCAAATACCAAAGAAGAGTGCCAATAACTCATTTTGATCAAACTGTTCCTTCAATATTAAAGTGGTAGGATATATATTGTCCTTTCCACCATAACCCAAAGCCGTAGTTTTTAGAGGAAAGGGTAGATAGCACAACTAACTGTCACACCACAAATTCCAAATCTCCAAATTCATACCAAGTGGGACATAACTAATTATAAAACAAAAAGAGAAAACAAAACATAAAAGAAAACAACTCAGGGTCTATCAAGCTATAGTTTAAGTTTAAAAGTGCTAAATAGTAAACTAGACAAGTTCAGAAAATTAAAATGCTATTCTGAATTGTCCTCACACAACATTCATACCTATAATGTAAAATATTTAACCTGAGAATTTCACATAGGCTCTTATTATTTCTTATCAAAATAATAATGTAATATGTCTTCCCCCAAAAGCTGAAGAGGCACTTTAAAAATTGTCAGAAATAACAGCAACAATCCAGAAAGAACAGTTCTAGTGGAATAGATGGTAATGGTCAATAGTCAAATAATCCTCCTTCCTAATTAAAGCATCAACTCAGTCCCTTAAGAGTTGAGTCAAAGAAAAAAAGTTACTTTATGATTATTCACTCTTTTACATTATCCAGGAGGTATGGGGGATCTACAAAACAGCTGCTTAGTAAATAGCTGGTGCACGCTTCAGAAAAAATTCATGCAGATTAAAAAACTAGAAGAGGGTGTCTGAAACCTGATTCTATTAGTGCATAAAACTTGCTAGCCAAATCTCATATTTAACTTTTTAATATTACAAAATCTAGGAAAAGGTATCAAAATAATAATCTTACTTAATTCCTTAGTAATGCTTATTAAATAATTTCTGTACTTATTTTCTAGTAATACTTATTACATCTCAAGTGGTAGAAATAAATTAGCATAAGACTTTATAGTGAAAACAAAACAAAACAAAAATCTTGAACTTGTTTAGGTCATAGCAACCTACCTCTTTGCAGTAAAATTTTTTTCCAGATCCTCATTGTGAATCAGTTTTGTATCACCGAACTGCCATGAGGACTGCAGATCACAGCTTACATCAAGTCTGCACTGGTTAAGAATGTCATGTATGAAACTATACTCCCTAGTATTGGTACAACAAGGTGATAAGTAAACTACAGATAAAGAAAAAGAAAGGGGAGAGTTGTTAATTTGTGTTTAAAATGACAATGACAACCATATAGCTGACATAAGACAAATAATCAAGTACTTGGAAATTCATTAACAACTAAAAGGCAACAATTTACATTTTAAAGTTCTACCACAGTAAAGTGAATCTCCTCCTGCAAGATGTAAACCAAAACACAAACCTTGCTTTTCTTTACATGCCTATTGTAGTTCTTCAAAGTTGACTACACACTAGAAGACTGTCCTGAAATTTGGATTACTAATTTTCAATTTAAACCTGGCAGTTATTGTTAGCACATGCATATTTCTTCTTATTCCCAAGCAAAGACAAGGCAACCTACATAATAGAAAACTATTTACTTATTTTGATTTGCACATGTATCAGAACATCATTGTAAGTTGCTGGCTGATACTATGACATGAGTAAGAAGAAACAGAGTTTCTCAGGACAATGAGCAAGGCACAAGAATGAAAGGATAAAAACCTTAAGACAGTATACTCAAAAGGAAAGCAGGAAGAAAATATGGTTTTTCCTTGTTTTTTATGACAGTTAAGTTTCACAACAGTCACCACACTGAATTATTGAATACTGCACTACTGCTCTTGAGGAAAAGGCTTAGGTTTCTGTGAGCATAGTCAAATTTTTTCTTTTTCTTTTTTTTTCTTTTTCAGTGTTGTGAAGCAAACCTGGTGCCTTGTGCATGGTAGGCAACTGCTCTTTCATGAGCTTCATCCCCAGTGCTCAAATTTTTGACAATTCAAATGCCATTAGCATTACATAGAGATATTTGTCAACATCCCTGTAAAACAAATTAAGTCTCATCACTGCTGAAAACTTGCTCTTCCATATACCTATCCCTTTTCCTATATAACATCCAGCAGATGTTTTAAAAATTTCTCTTCAAACCTCCTGACTGAAGAACAGATTTGCCTAATTAAAGTTCAACATCTTTCATGTCACATCACCTCTGGGAATAAATTAGCTAGCCAGCACTAGCCCAGAAGTGTAAAATACTTTCCTGACACTGGGTAATGTAACTTTACGTTCCATCAGCTTTTAGCCTCACAACAATGCTACCCACTGTGCTTATCAGTTGTCGTGAGTCTATAAGTTAGCTACTTTTCCACAGCTTCATCAGGCACTACAGATGTTATTAGTTTAGCACTTTCTAAAGGCTGATGTTTAGACTGGAAAATTTCTTCCTCTGTTTTCTTTATGTGCCACATTGTTGATTCACTGACAATGAATTTGAGCTTGAATGAAGATTACCTTAAAAAAATGTATTTTCTATGCAAGACACATTATAACCTTCCTACGCTTAAGAACACTAGGCCTCACTTCAGCATTACATTTGGGGACCATTTTAAACAACAAAAATCACCAATAAAAAGAAAAAAGTAGAACTAAAACTGCAAAAAGGACACTTAATGCAATCTGAGAACTGAAACAAGATGGCAGAGCATTATCTTATCTGACCTTACCTGGGAACATGTGCACTGGGCAACTCAAATTTTTGGCTGCTATCCACATTTCTGTGAAAGCATTGTTCATCAGTTTTGGCTTACAAATAAAAAACCACAGCTGGGCGCAGTGGCGCAAGCCTGTAATCCCAGCACTTAGGGAGGCTGAGACAGGAGAATCTTGAGTTCAAAACCAGCTTCAGCAAAGGCAAGACGCTAAGCAACTCAGTGAG
>PVHX01032613.1:0-13910 GCA_004024805.1 Geosciurus inauris
GAATGGTGCATAGAAAAATGGTGAGGAATTTCATTTCATTTACTTTGGGTACAGGTGCAAGCCCAGGATCACAGGGCGGCAGTGTGACCGGTGTACTTCTGGGTTCTACCACTTTCCTGAGTGTGTTCCCTGCAATTGCAACAGAGATGGGACTGAGCCAGGAGTGTGTGACCCAGGGACTGGGGCTTGCCTCTGCAAGGTAAGACAGGTGGCACAATACCAGGGATGATCACAGTCAGGAAAAGGTCTTCACTCAGCATATAAGGTCAATACTCAGCATATAAAAATGTGAGAAATGAGACTGACCCATAATAGAGTTCCATAGCATGCATAGCATTTTATGGTCATTATCTCATTTCATGGAAATAGAAGGGAGACCTCTCTCATCCTTTGGAGAGGCCACAGACCTCCTTGAGCATCTGATGATGGGTAGATGCTCTCCAGAAAAATAATTGCAAATTTCTATCTACAATGTCAAGAGGTTCATAGGGTTCCAAAGCATGTCCCTGCCCCTTGCCTCTCAAGTTATCTTCTCTGAATCAATGGATGTTCCCAAGATCAATGGACAGATGCTTCCATGCAGTGGTGAGGAGTGTGAATTGGTGTCACCATGCTGTGAGTCCTTGTAGTGCCATTTCTCTACATTCAAGATGCAAAGGAGCATCTTGTGAATTCTATCTTCCATTTGCATGTGTTATAGAACTTTCACCAAAGTGCTGTGAAAGCTTAGTGATGATGTCTCCCTGAATGTTTTGTTAACATCTATATACTAACATCTTATGTTGTTATTTAATTTGTGCAAGCAACTGATTGCAATCAGGGAACCTTTAGAAGGAATGATGTTCCTCATGTTTCCTGTCAACAGGCAAATGTGGAAGGTACAGAATGTAATATGTGTCAAGAAGGATCCTTCTATCTGGACCCAGCCAATCCCAAGGGTTGCACCAGCTGCTTCTGTTTTGGAGTGACCAGTCATTGCCATAGTACACATAAGCGAAGATCTAAGGTATGCAAAGAATTAGAGTCTCTGGGCTTTTATTTAGTACTTCTGAATGAAAAAAGAAATTAATTGGCATGAAGTATTGTGGAGCTTATTGTTTATTGATTGGTGAGAATGCTCATTGTTTTTCCTTGCCCTGCAGCGATCATGTCCTCAGGATTGTTTCCCAAAGTTATCAGGTCTTCGATCAGATGTCACATGTTCAAAGGGCCTTCCCTCACCACTCCCTGTCATTCTTTATGTTCTTGCCCTTTTTTTATTCCATGGCATTTATCAATCTCTGATATGTCATGCATTTCATTTGAAAAATTTGTTATCTGTCTTCCTCCACCATTAGAATATGAATTCCTTGATACATCCTCAGAGGCTAGAGCAGGATCTAGGATATAATAGATGCCTTGTAAATACTTACAAAATAAATGGAGTTTGTTGTTGTATTAATTAGCTTTCCAACACTGTAACAAAATACCTGAGACAATCAACTTAAGAAGGGAAAAGTTTTATTTTTGGCTCATAGCCTTGGAGGTTTTATTTCATAGTTGGTTCACTCTATGTGTGAAGCAGTTCATGGTGGGAATGTGTAGTGGAGCAAAACTCCTCACCTTGTAGTGGCTAGGAATCAAAAGAATGGAAGAAGAAGGGCTAGCATTCCAATATGTCCTTCAAGGGCACACTCCCAATGACCTAACTTCCTCCCACAAGGCCCCACATCTTATAGGTTTCACCACTCTCAATAGTACTCTACTGGAGATAAAATCTTTAATAAATACTCAAATTATGTTTTTATGTATATATAAATATGCCACTATTAAACCCACCATTCTGTACAATCAATATGCACAATAAAAACTGATGCAAACTATTTGCAAACTATAGCCATTGTTTTTCCCCTTAAAAGAAAATCCTGTTTCTCCTTCTTCTTCTTCCTCCTCCTCCTCCTCCTCCTCCTTTTTTGGTACTGGGGATTGAACTCAGGGGCACTTGACCACTGAGCCACATCCCCAGCCCTATTTTGTGTTTTACTTAGAAACAGGGTTTCACTGAGTTGCTTAGTACCTCACCATTGCTGAGGCTGGCTTTGAACTCGCGATTCTCCTGTCTCAGCCTCCCTAAGTGCTAGGATTACAGGCATACACCACTGTGCCTGGCTAAAAATTCTGTTTCTGTACTCACAATAATTCTAACATCAAATGTGTGGATTTTTTCCCACACCAAGCAATTATCCAATTTTCTTTCCAAACACCAACCAGGTGTCTTATAATCTAAATTTCATTTTAACACTGTCTATCTGAAGGTAGTGTCAGACTCCATAGGTTAAAGGTTCAGTCCCTCAAGTCTATCCCTGCTTCAAATGCCAATTGCAAGTCCTAGGCCTCTGGTATTTTTGACTGACATGGTTACCAATTAGGGGTTATCATAATTCCTTCCTCAATTTTGATAACTTGCTATAATGCCTAACAGAACTTAGGGAAACACTTTACTTATTATTACTAGTTTATTATAAAGGATATGATAAAGTATACAGATGAACAGTGAGATGAAGAGGTGTAGAGGGGGATGTCTAGGAGGGTCCCAAGCACAGGAATTTCTGTTACCGTGGAGTTGGAGTGTGATACCCTCCCAATATCCAAGAGCTCTCTAAAATGTCATTTAGAGATTTTATGAAGATTCCATTATGTTGATTTAATTGATTAGATCATTAGCCATTGGTAATCAACTCAATCCCTCCCAAAAGGCCAGTTGGGTAGGACTGACAGTTTCAACCTTTAATCATGCCTTGGTGCTTCTGGCCACCAGCCACCATCTTGAAGCTATCTAGTGGTCCCATCACCAGTCATCTCAATTAGCATGACCCCCTTGTCACTCCCAAGAGCTGGTGGTCTCAGAAGCTTTAATGTTAGGAACTGGGGACTAATGCCAAATATTAGACAAAATATGTTCCAATCACCCCCTACACTTGGAAAATTATGAATTTGAATAGCACTGTGCCAGGAACCAGGAACAAAGACCAAATCGATCTTTCATGACAGTATAACATGACTTTCTTTCTCTTTTTATCTTTCCTTTCTCTTTTCTTCTTATCTTCTTCCCGTTTTACTGTTCTTCTCACCTATTTTACCACATCTTTTGTTTGGCCACTGTCTAAATTAACTTCATAAAACAACTTTTGTTGTTTCCATTTTTCCATGAACCAATGCTTGCTTGCTTTGCGTAAGTAATGCCTTATATCCAACAAGGATTCAAAGGAAGACTGTTCTGTATATTTTACTGCTTGCCTCCTACAAAGGAGTGCAGACTTATAATTGGAAAGAAAAATGAGTTTGTAAATCTGCCCTGCTCTTCTCTCCTTGCCCCTCAAGGGAACCGAAGGCATTTTTCCTAATCTATGCCTTGTCAGTTCTTTCTATTTTATTCCCTCCAAGTGGAATTGGCTTCTTTTGTGACCAGAAAAATATTTAATTTTGATGCCTCGTTTGCAAAGAAATAATGACAGCAACACATTTTTCTCTATATGGAACTTACCTTTTAAACATGCCCACAGTTCTAATTATTATTCTTTCACTTATTATTGATGAATCAAACATTCAGTCAGCAAATACTAAACGCCAAGAACCAGGATGTGTGCTAGGATAAAAGAGTGAGTCCCACGTATGTATGGTCATTGCCCTCTGAGTATTCCTAGTCACGATGGGTCTGATGGGGGGAGTGGTCGGTGAGGGCTTTATCATCAAGAGTCCCAGGGAGGGCAGGCTCAACGGCAGACACATGGGTGGAGGTATAGCTCAGTGTGTGCTTTGCGTGCTTGAAGCCCTGAGTCTCAAAAATAAAAATAAAAAAGAGGGGACAAATAAAGGAAGCCTTTGAAGCTAGGTGGCTACCCTATGGCTCTTTTTTTTAAATAATTTTATTTTTTTAATTTATTTTTTAAAATTTATTTATTTATTCTATTTAGGTTTACATGATAGCAGAGTGCATTTTGATTCATTGTACATAGAGCACAACTTTTCATTTCTCTGGTTGTATGTGATGTAGAATCACAACATACATGCGGTCATACATAAAGCTAGAGCTATGATGTCCATCATATTCCACCATCTTTACTGTCCTCCTGCCCCCTTCCCCCTCCCACCTCTGTGACCAGAGTTCCTCCATTCTTCCCATGTCCTCCCCCACATTGTGGATCATCATCCACTTATCAAAGAGAACATTCAGCATTTTGTTTTCTGAGATTGGCTTACTTCACTTAGCATGATATTCTCCAACTCCATCCATTTACCTGCAAATGCCCTATGGCTCTTTCTATGATACATAATGCAGCCATCCCCCAAGAAGTCACAACCACACATTTTTGCGCTTTTGTGTTCCAGTTTGTGGAAATGATGGGATGGCATCTGGAGACAGCAGATGGAGTGGATATCCCTGTTTCATTCAACCCGGGTAGCAACAGTGTTGTGGCAGATCTCCAGGAGCTGCCTTCAACAGTGCACAGTGCATCCTGGATAGCACCTCCATCTTACCTGGGGGACAAGGTAACAATGGCCTGATGTTTTTGTGAGCCCTCTGTGGGCCTCCTCTATCACTGCATAAACATCATCTACTGGGGGTCTGGAAGGAAGCATCAGGAAGTTCAGGTTACTGACATTTAAGAAATAAGGTTAATCAATAATGAAGAAGCCCCCATTGTGAGGGACGAAGTATGACTTGTGCCCCGCATACACAAGCTCCCAAGCAAAGAAAATCATAATGCACAATTTTTTTTTCTATTTTTACTTACTGTCAAAGGATTTTTCCTCCAGGGAAAGATATAACCGTTTAAATAATATCTGTTGCAAATAAGACAGGTACGTCTTTAAATGCCAGAGCTGAGGATTCTTTGTTTTAGAGCAAAAGGCCTTCTTGTCAGGAAAACAAAGGCTGAAAAGTGACTCAGAATCTTATTAAAAGAAGTGCAGGATCCGTGGCAGCTCAACTTCATAAGCAGAATCACGTGCATTTGGTTACATGATCCTCAGGGAGCTTATAAATGAGCTGTTATTTCTTTGCTGCATAAATTGTTATTCCACAGCCTGGCCCACTCTGCTTATTTTGTGAGGACAGAAATGCAGGCCCCGTGTGGATACATCACCTGGTGATATTGCTTCAAGCTTAGCAAGGTAGAAACTTTGAGAAGAGGTGGATTTCACAGGGCCTAGAGCAAGTGAGGTGATCATCTCACATTGAGAATGACTTAATATTAGGATCTTGTTGATCCAAGGTCTCTAATTCTGTCTTCTAATTAAAGGACTATGGATTCGATGTCTTGAGGGTGAAATGTTGCTTCTCTTGTGTGAACCAACTTCTTCACTCAGTGTTGCTCTTTACCTCTCTATGGTTAGCCATGTCTTGGTTATTCCTTACTGTGTAACACACTACCTCAATATTTGGCAGCTTAAAAGCAACAATTATTACATTGCATGGTTTCTGTGGATCAGGGATCCAGGAAGTGATGGCCCATAGTCTCTTCTGAGGTTGGAGCAAAGGAATCAGCCAGGACAGCAGTCATCTGGGACTGAAGGATTCATTTCCAAGTTTATTCACATGTTGTTGGCATGGCTTCTGTCCCTTGCTGGCTGTTGGCTGAAGGCCTTAGTTCCTCATTACATGAGAGCCTCCATAGGTTCCTTGAGAGTCTTTGTTACATGGCAGCTGGCTTCCCCCAAAGCAGTTGACGAGACAGACAGAATATGTGATAGAACTCAAGACTGAAGCCTCAATCCTTCGTAACCTAATCTTAGGAAGGACATACTCCCAGTTCTGCCTTATTCTGATCATTATTAGCTCATTAATATTGAGTCACTAAGTTCAGGCCACACTCAATGGGAGGGGAATTAAGTTTCACCTCCTAGAGACAGGAGTCTCAAAAACATTGTGGACATAATTTTCAAACCTTAGCCCATTAGATAGGCAATACTTAATCTCAGTAAGGTGATTCAAGATGTCATTAGAATACCTCCCAACTCTCAGAACACAATTTGGTGAGGCTTTGTCAGAGCACAGATCCTAGGGAGAACCTCTTGTGGATTGAGATTCCCCCAAAGCACTGCTTCTCCCCTGCTTTCTGTTGCTTGAATTCTCCTGGGTATTTTGTTCTGTTAAACTGAAGTGGCATTGCCTCTGACTCCCATCCTTCCTTCTTGATTGGTGTTTACTTCAAGAATGAGAAGCATCAGCACCAGAGGTGAAGTGACTGTCAGAGAACCATCACCATTCACTGCTACATTGCCACCATGATCATGTTGCTACCCCAGTATCAAGACAGTCCACATCCCTAACATGGTTGTTGATAATGTCTTCTGTACCCAGTAGAATTCATAATAACTTGGGAAATATTCACCATTTGTTTTCAGGGGATTTTTTTTTGAAAATTTATTTTTAGAGGTTCACATTGTGACTGATAGATATTATCCAAGTCTCTCAGTTAAATAAGAAACCAGTGGCCTAGATTTCCTGGAATTGCTGTAGATTAAATAAATATTTTGATTTAGTAGTCATCTAGAAAAAAATATTTATGTCAGTATGACTTATTTTTCTTTTAAAAAGAAGTATCTTCTTGCTTATAAAACAATCATGTTCATGCTAGACATATTAAATAATATAAAAAATGGTGTTCAGTAGAAGGTTAAAATATCCCCAGTGCCACTCTCTAGATGTCACTTTTGGTTGTGTATTTTTCCAGATGTCAACAGCCTTATATGTGGGTTAAGATTGGCATAGTCTCTTTTAACACTATGCTGTTCCTTCATTTTAGGTTTCTTCATATGGTGGCTTCCTCACTTACCAAGTCAAGTCATTTGGCTTACCTGGTGACATGGTTCTTCTGGAAAAGAAGCCAGATGTGCAGCTCACTGTAGGTATCAAAACGTGACTTCTCTGACCAAATGGTTCCCCCATCCCTGAAATATTTAGCTGTGTTTCATTCTTATTTCTCCTAAGTAACCATCTCATGCTTCATGTTTTTGGGCTTATGTCTTTTGGTTTAGTTGCATAAATGTTTTTGAGCTCTTGTCACCAACAAGGCCACATTGCTGAGTTCTGTAAAGGATAGGTGACCCTTGTCCTCTGAAAAGGGGGAAATTTGAGAAATACACAAATGACAATCCACTGAACAGCAAGTATTTGAGAAGAATAAACAAGGCTCTATTGAAGCTGGAGGCTGAGTTAAGGTGGAAGTTTATATAGGCTGCGAGGCCTGCAGAAGGCTTCATGGAAAAGATTCATTTTGAGACAAGTCCTTAAGAATGGATTCAAGAGGAGAAATGCCTCTACAGGAGGAGGGACTCAGGGAAACCCAGGCATAGGGGCAGAGCAAGGCTGGAGGCTGTGCTCAAGGGCGACCAGTCCAACTTGGCTGTATTATCATTATGTGTGAGTCATTGAAAACAAACCAAGAAGTATAGAGAGGGTGCTTAATAATATGCTATGAATTTAACTTGATATAGATAGTGGGGGCTACTTTGGCTTCTTGAGAAATAGCAGCCACACTCTGTGTATCTGGTACACAGTTGAGGGATGCAATCTGGAAAATTCATTGAAGCAGGGTGATGTCATATACTACCTTGCATCCTCTACATTGTAGGCACAGTACCTTGAATGCAGATATCAGGGTGCCATAGCTGAAGGTGGTTCCATTTCTGGTTTATATGCTAATGATTAAATTCAATGCAGTTGCAACTTCCTGAAGGATTTTCTCATGTCAGTCACTATCAACAGGCACCAGCAAGTCTCATACAGCTCAGCTGAGGGTCTCCCATGCTTGGTAGATACTTACGTTCAGGTATGGCCAACCTGTGTTTTATTTTTAGTCACAAACAAATATATTGAACTGTTTCAAAAACCCCAAGGAACCTTTGCAAATCATCTTGGAAATAAAGTAGGAATGATTTTAGAGTTATAGCCTAAGGAGAAATACCTACACAATAAAAATACTATCATGGAGTGCTGTATTTCAGTTTCATGGTTTTGTAGAGCATCTCAGTTCAGGCTATCAGTGTACTTATTTTTTAGTGCCAAGGAGTTTATTATGCAAATGGTTGGAACTCACTGAGAGGTAATGACCAAAATTTCTCCTTAATTTTACCTTTAAACATGGAAAATGGTTTAGGCTCATGAAACATTTACTCTGCTGCTTTGTTCTAAACCACTATAATTAAGAGCCTTTTGGGCATGTTTCTTAGATTCAGGTTTTAAATGATTTGTGATTCTAGATAATGCTCTTCTTTCTGAAATCCCAGTCCTCATGAATAGAACGCCTTCAGGTTTGGAAGTCCCACAGAAAAAATCTGGGCTGTTATGTGAGTGCTTGAGGTAGGGTTGCTAATGGGGGATGCTGATCATTCCATTCTGCCCTATTAAAAGCCCCCTAAGAGCCAGTGTAACTGCGTGGGAGTGAAGGCTCAGAGTGAGCAAGGCTGGATCCCACAGGACAAAGGCTGCAAGCTAATTCCTCCGTGCACACACCAGCTGTGTGGTTCCCTGGCTAGGCAAGCTGCACAGCTGGGCTCTGCCAACCTCCTCTTTCTCCCTCCCACTCCAGTAACCCACCCACCCACCAAAGCACTTTCCTGCTACCACAGTCTGGCACTGTAAGCAGTAATGAAAACAGTGCCTCATGCATTCACTGCAAAACAGGATATTTTTTTAAAAAAAAAAACATTTCCATCTTTTTAAGTCATTTTCAGTTAAGGCAATTTTCCTAATTTTCTATATGTGAAAATGTACTGTATTAGCTGTTATGCTGTTTCCATGTTGTTAATCCTTTTACTTGAACTATGTTTTAGAGTCAGGCTTTTCAAATTATGTAGATCCATAGAAATTTCTTTTTCCATCAATTGTAAATCTTGAAACATCCTGATCAAGGACTGGTGCATTGATGTGTTTGTTTGTTTGTTTGTTTCTTTTTTGTGGTGCTGGGGATTGAACCCAGCGCCTTGTGCATGCAAAGGAAGCACTCTACCAACTGAGCTACATCCTCAGCCCTCATGTGTTTCTTTTAACAGGGTCAGCACATGTCCATCATCCATGAGGAGTCAAGCTATCCACGGCCAGACCGGCTGTATCATGGGAAAGTACTGGTGGTTGAGGTAAAGGAAAAGCACTTATTCAGTGGTTCTTAATGATCCTCTCTGGTTTGTGTTCTAATTATTTCAGCCAATCACAATTTTTTATATAAGACTTTTAGCATATATGTTATGTTTGTGTAGACACAAGTTTATAAGTATTCAAAATACAAATTACATAAAATATAATTTATATATGTAATTTATAAATTTAGTTATTATTTGTTTATATATTTTATGTTTATGTATGTATATTTTATGTTCATATGTTTTTGTGTAAATATAAGTTTATATATTCAAAAATATAAAATTCTATAAAATATAATTCATATACTTTAAAATATAATTATTTGATGTTCACATGGCTTTGTTTGTACCACCTTTATGGTACTTTAGTACTGTCTCTCCCATTTCACAGTTAATTAATCTTGTTTTATAAACCCTGTGAGCTTGTAAATGCTACAACGTAGCTCCCTCATCTGTGAATCTCATCCTTAAGTCTCCCTTAGTGCCTGGGACCTAGTTAGTGTCTGACAAATACGTGGTATGGACGGGTATAAAAGCCATGAAAATGTCTTACATTAAGATAAATAAAAATAATAGTTAAATAAATAGCTCATCAGATCATAAAACATTTTATTACACCTACTTGATTATAACTATTCCTTGAAAAATAGTTCTCTGTATATGTAATTAAGTATATGTTTAATACCTCAAGATGGTATTTTTTTGAGTCACTTGACTCACAGGCATATTTCAACATTTCTGTTGAAATTCAACATTGTCTTTATTTGATATGATTAGATCTTTCCCCCTATAAATGTTGTTGAAAACAATCAGAGGTAGTTATTTTAACTTCATGGCTACCTGAAGTGATGGGGCAATCAGTAAGGTAATCACAAAGATTAAAATTAAAATGCCTGGGAAGCCGGGCGTGGTGGCTCAAGCCTGTAATCCCAGCACTTAGGGAGGCTGAGACAGGAGAATTGCGAGTTCAAAGCCAGCCTCAGCAATGGCGAGGCGCTAAGCAACTCAGTGAGACCCTGTCTCTACATAAAACACAAAATAGGGCTGGGGATGTGGCTCAGTGGTTGACTGCCCCTGAGTTCAATCCCCAGTACCAAAAAATAAATAAATAAATAAATAAAATAAAATTAAATTAAAATGCCTGGGAATGAGATATCCAGAGGGGCTTTGAAAAACTCCAACATAAACTGGGGTTGTAGGAGGCTACACTTGCTCAGGGGTGTGTACACATTCAGGTATGTGAACGTGCTGAGGAAAAACCTAAGAAGGCCCTAAAGTTCTCACCTCTGGCTGACCTTGAGGGAGTATGAAAGCAGAAAGTGAAGGCTAAGATAGAGTTATCATCCATCTGTTGAACATCAAAGGGGTTCTTCAATACATTCACAAAACCTCTTTGCAAAGATAAGGAGACTTTTTGACTCTAGCCATTTAAGGAAATTTCTGCTAATTATTAGTTGATCATCAAGCTAACAAAGCAGAGACTTTAGTGGTCATTTACAACAAGCAATATAGACTTTACAGGATTAGTGCACAAAACAAACAATAACAAGAAATCCTTGGGAGTGGAGCAAATATGATTTCCAGAGCTGCCACATTATATTATTTTAAACGTCCAGCTTTCAGCAAAAGTTTGGAGACATGTGAAGAAACAAGAAAATACAGGCCATAAAAAGAGGAGTTGATGGAAAAGCAATAAATACACTTTTACTGAGGAAGATGAGACATTCGACTCAGGGAGAAAGACTTTAAATCAGCATTTAAACATGTTCAAGAAATTAAAAGGCACTATGTCTAAAGAAGTAAAGGAAAATATGAATAAATAGAGAATATAAAGAAAGAAATGGACATTATAAGAAATAACCAAATAGAATTTCTGGGAGTTGAAGAGTATAGTAATTGAAATGAAGAATTCACTAGAAAGGGCCGCTGTGGACTGAATCATGTCCCTTTGCCACAAGTATGTTGAGGCCCTAACCTCCAGTGTGGCTGTTTGGAGTAAGGCAGGAATTAAGCTTAAATGAGGTAAAAAGGTAGAACTCTGGTAGGATTAGTGTCCTTATAAGAAGAGACACCATGTGAGGACGCAGTGAGAAGACAATCACCTGCAAGCCAGGAAGAGAACTTCACCAGGTGCCAGCGCCTTGATTCACAACTTCCAGCCTCCAGAACTGTGAGGAAATAAATTTCCTGTGTTTAAGTCACCCAGTATATGGTACTTTGTATGTCGGCCCAGGTTGACGAAGACAAAGGCTCAGAAACAAATTTAATCAGGCAGAAGGAAAAATCAGCAAACTTGAAGAGGGTCAGTTAAGATTATTCAATCTGAGAAACGGAAAAAAGAATGAGGAAAAATAAACACTCTGAACAACTATGGATATAGTCAAGTGTACGACCGTGTACAAAATGGGGATACCAGAAAGAAAATGGGGATACCAGAAAGAAAATGGGGATATCAGAAAGAGAGGGAAGAGCAAAAGGGAAAGAAAAAATATTTGAAGAAGTAATTTTTGAAAACTTCCCCCAATTTATTGAAATCGTTAATGTATACATCCAAAAAGCTCAAAAAATCTCCACATAGGACTAATGCCAGAGATCCATGCAGAGACATACCACAGTAAAGATGCTGAAAGACAGAGACAGAGAACCTTGAAAATAATGATTCATCATATCCAAGTGATCCTCAATAAGATAAACAGCTAACCCATCTGAAGGCAGCGAAAAACATGTTCAAAATGCTGAAAGAAACACATCGTTAATAAGGAATTATGTATCCAACAAAATGTCCTTCAAAAAAGAAGAAAAAATGAAGACATTCATATATGTATATATATATTCATTCATATATATGTATATGTATTCATTCATATATATGTATGTTTGTGCATGCATGTGTATGTATGTGTATATATATACACATGTGTGTGTGTGTAAAACTAACTTTCCTGACAAGAGACACTAAAGGAATTCCTTTGGATGGAAATGAATGGACACTAAATAATGACTCAAAAATCCACATGAAGAATTAGACCATTGGTAAAGTTAACTACAGAGATAAATATAAAGGACGTTCTAACTCTTGTGTGTCATTCTTTTTTTCCCCTTCTGTCTGATTTAAAAGACAACTGCATAAAGCAAGAATTATAAATCTGTGTTGATGGCCATGCAATGTATAATGATGTCATTTGTGTGACAATAATAACCCAAAGGAGCAGAGAGAAAAGTGAAGGTAATAGAAGAACATTTTTTGTGGACTATTGACATTAATTTGGTATTTATATAAATTCTCTAATATGGGTAAATCTATAGAGACAGGGTAGAGATTAGTGTTTGGGAAGGAGTGAGAATGGGTAGTGACTAAAAATGGTCATAAATATTCTTTGGGAAATGATTACAATATCCTAAAATTACATTATGGTGATTGCACAATTCTGTAAATTTACTAAAAATTATACACCTAAAATAAGAGAATATTATCATATGTAAATTATAACCAAGCTGTTAAAACCATCAGTTAAAATTATGTAATTATTATATTTATGTTAATAATAATAGCTGCCATTGACTGAATGTCTACTACATGCTAGGCACTGTGTGAACATTTTATATACATTATATTGTTTAATGTAATCTTCATGATAGCCTTGAGATATTAGGTATTACTACACCCATTATAAGAGATGTAGAAGCTGAGTTCAAAGGAGACAACAGAATAAAAAGGTCAAAAGTAAAAGCTTTTCCATGAAAAAATGCTCACCATCCTTAATCATTAGAGAAATTCAAATCAAAAGCATAGTGGGATGTCACCTCACACTCATTGGGATGGTTACTATTAAAACAACAACAACAGCAAAAATAAATAAATAACAAGTGTTGGCAAGGATGTGGAAAAATTGAGACCCTTTTGCACTGTATGTAGGGATGTAAAATGGTGCATCTGCTGTGGGAAACAACATGGAGGTTCCTTAAAATGTTTATACACAACTATAATATGATCCAACAATGCTGCTTCTGGGTATGTTATCTAGAAGAATTGCTAACAAGATCTTGCAGAGATATTTGGACACCTACATTCCTTGCAGCATTCTCCACAAGCAATGGAAATGACCTAGCTGTTTATCAGGGGATGAAGAGATAAATAAAATGAAGTGTATACTTTAAACAGGAGGACACCCCATCATGTGCTATACGTGGGTGAACTTAGTACGCTAAGTGAAATAAGCCAGTCATAAAATGGCAACTACCGTGTGATTCCACTGATGGAGGTATCCAAAGTATTCCAACTCTTAGAGTGTGGCTGCCAGAGGCTGGAGGGAGGGGCAGAGGGGGCTTGTTTAGTGGGTCTAGAGTTTCCATTTTGTGAGATGAGCAAGTGCTAGTGATCTGTCACGCAGGGTTGTGCTTATAGCTCTCATTCTGCACTGTGCACTTAGAAATGGATCAGATAATAAATTTCATGTGATGTGTTTTTACCACAATAAAAAATAAAAATAAAATGAGTATGTGCAAGAAAAGATTGTACTGTCACTATTATGTCATTTAATGACTGCTGCATGACTATATGTCTGCCTTTCCTGTATCTTTCTCACTTTTTATTTGCCCAAATGTGCATTTTTTTAAAAAAGTATAGCACTGGGACATTTCATATCATTTTACTGCTCTCTGTTCCCCACCCTTCTTTCTCCCTTTCTTGTGGTGTTTTCCTTTCCTAGGAGTAACCCAAGACATCTGCTTTCTGAATGTAAATGTCCCCAGAGGGACTTCCCCATCTTAGTTGATTTGACTTTTCC
>PVHX01032614.1:0-13760 GCA_004024805.1 Geosciurus inauris
ATTCCCACATCAGATGCAATGTCCCAGGGCTGGGCTGGGAGGTACAGAAGAGTTCCTCTTGTTTTCTTGGGTTTCCATATGGCCCATAGATACATTTTCCCCACAACCTCACTTTGCTGGTGGCATAGGTGTGGAGTCCATGGAGCCTGGGTCTGTATGACTCCTGCACGCTGCTCTTGGTTAAACATGCATGGCAGCACTGTTCTGAACATCATTTCATAATAGATTTTAAGACGCTGCAAGATGAGCGTAGCCCCCCACCCCAACCCTTTGTGCACCCATTCTGAATCTTGTTCTGATTCTTGTTCTTGTCCTTCCAGGTCCTGACCGGTCATGTCCTCCTGCCGGAGCACCTCGGTGTTAGGGATGGATTTCCAACAGCCATTTGCCTGCAAAACAAATGAAAGGCACCTGTGGCCTGTGAGTCTAGCCCAACATAGGATGGTGAGGTACCCACTGTACAGACCTCATGCAGCATGACCTCGGGTAGGGAGAGGCTGGGGGGCACATTAGGACTGAGGAGTGGCATCCTCTGGTCTCCCCGTAGCATGGTCCTTTTCTCCCTGGGAGCTCTGGGTGGATCAGCCTGTGACCCTAGATGACAAACTTGCAGGGAGTGCAGGTCTACTTGGGCTCACGGTTCCGGAGGTTTCAGTCCGTGGTGGTTGGCCCCATGGCTTGGGACCTCTAGTGGTACAGTTATTGGAGCAGGCAGGAGCACTCGTGGTGTGAGCTCTCACCTCATGGTGCCTGGGAAACAAAACGCCGGGACCAGAGTCCACCTGCCCTTCAGAGCCAGCCTTCCTCCATCTCTCCTCCCCACTCTTGGCCCTGTCTCCCAAATGTTCCCCTTCTAGTGGCACAAGAGACTGAGGACACCTTAACCACATGGGCCTTTGGGAACATTTCAGATCCAAGCACAAGCCCCTGATTTGTACCTGAGCAGGTGTCCATCAAGGACTAGGAAACCTTCCACTTCCAGGAAGTCCCCGCTGAGTTCTCCTGATCTGGGGGACTCTCCGTGTTTCTAGGTCCTACTGGCAAGGAACAGGGTCCCCTGATCACTTGCATTTGCACGTGAAACTGCTCCATTGCACTGAGTACAGGATGTGTGGACGGCAGAGCAGGGGACCTTGTGCCTCTGACTGCAGGAGGTTACAACTACCCCAGCAGGTGCCTTCCGAGAGGGCTGGGCTCCCACATGCCCACGACTGACTGGCCATGTGGCTTCCTCGCTGCCTCTCTGTGCCCTGGAAGGGTGACCCTTACCGGTGCTGCTGTTTGGTCCCTTGGTCACTGCCTTCCCATTGGGTCTGGCTGGCCAGGGCTCTGGCGGTGTCTGCGGGCAGGAGCAGGGCTAGTGAGCGGCGGCCTCAGCCCTGACGCCTGTCTTGTGGGAACTTGACTCTCTTGCACTTCCTGTGTGGAGTGACGTCACAGTGACTGTGCTCCAGTGCAGGATGACCCCCTTCCCGCTGTCTGGTTGGGGAGCGCCAGTGCCCATGGGCTGAAGTGCTGGGGTCAGAGGGCCGCCTGGAGGTCTTGGTGGCATCAAGGCTCCACGCCTCACCAGAGACAGAGAAACCTGCCACGCCACCTTGACCCTGTGTGGCACGGGCATTCCTATCCTGCAGGTGAGCCGCCCGCTGCTCACCTGCATCCTGTCCCAGGTCTTGTCTTCCCTTGTCCTTAGGGCCATTGGGGTCCCCCGTGCCTCGCCCTGTCCTGGTGGCTTGGCCTCCACAGGCAGTGTTCTGTGTCAGCTTCTCTGCTCGCTTGTTGCTGTGCTTCCCACGTGACAGCTGGTGCCTGCGCGTGTGTGATTTTATCTGGGCATTTCTCCTCCTAGGAAAATCCGGGCACTTTTAAACCAAACACATCCTGGCCAGCGCATGCAGAAATAGCCGAGTGCCTGCAGGCGGGCACTGTCCCCAGATCCCAGTTCACCCCACCTGTGGGGCCATCCAGGGCTCCTCACATCCTTGCCTTGCCAAGTCACCTCCTGCCAGGAAGGACAGAAACACATCCTGATCCCCGCTCCTTCGCCCTCTGCTCAGAACTCCAGGGTGCCGAGAGCGTAGGGACAGTTCCACCTGGACCCTGTCTGCTCAGGTGGACCTCCACTCGGGAGCAGGAGGGTGGATGTGATTGGCGTCGCTTGACTTTGACTTAACTAATGTAACAGAGCCAAAATACATGGACACCTAGGTGATGTGCATCTGAGTGTTTCAGGAGGAGAGAGGTGAACGGTGGTACCTAGATGTCCCCAGTGCGAGCACCCTGACGTTCTTGGGCCTGCAGGGTTTCGTCCCTTGGGCTTCTGAGACATCTGCCCGGCAGGCTGCTGGTGTGCATGGGAAAGCGGGGCTCTGGCCGGGTGCTCCTTGGCAGTCTGAACAGCCCCCTCCCAGCACGTGGACCATGGGAGGAAGAGACCGGGACTGAAGGGTCTTCGAGTTCCGTACCCTCATGGACTTCCTCCCGAGAGAGTGTCCCTGAATCATGACAGAAGTCTTTCCAGATGCGTTAGCTTGGCTAATCTTTTCTCCTGTAGAAGTTTCATGATGTGTAACAAGCGGTGAGCTCAGACCCCAGACAGGAACTTCTGACCACTTTGTTAACCTGTGTGAAGTCCGCAGCCTCACACGCTATTTTCTGATATGGAACATCTCTCCCGGGAGCAGGAATCTGACCTTTAGGTTTCATCTCACCTCTCAGGTTTGTCCCCAGACCTCAGAGTTCTCTTCACAGTCGGGTGTGGGCAGGCCTGGGGCTCTGCTGGCGAGTCTGTCACTCTGCAGGCTGCTGTGTGACAGCGCCCCAGGAGGGCGGGGCTGAGCCTGAGCGTCTCCTCACGGTGCCCTTTCCTCCCACGGCACAGTGCACCCCGCCTTGGGCCCTGAGTCTGCCATTGCTACCAGGGACACTGCAGCCCTGGTGGCAGGCAAGATGCCAACCTGATCTGAAGGCTCTGCTTGGCCTCTGAGCACTGTGGCCACCAGGTGGGAGTGTTGGACTGCAGAGGGTCTGGAGCAGGCCCTGGGTGCCGAGCTCCTTGGGGCCAGAGCATAGCTTCTCTGGGGAGCACCTCAGTGGTTTCCTGGTGCCAGAGGGTGGAGCTTCTCCATAGCTCCCTGGGTCTTGCTGGGGCGATGGTGGGCTTCCTCCCTGGCTTTTGGGACCCCTGGGTTCCACCTACAGGCAGGGAGGCAGAGCACCAGGGAGTGGCCAGCCAGAGTATGCTGTGTGCTGCTGCTGGTGCCCTGGATGCAGCGGCTCTAGGTGGTGCCATGTGCTCACCAGGAAATAAAGCCAGGAAGGGTGCAGGGAGCGCAGGGCAGGACAGCAGCACTCTGCATGGACTTCCAAGCAGGTCTTTCTTGGGAGGCGACATTCACATGAAGCTCTACAGGCAGAAGTCTGCGGTGACAGCATTCCAGGCAGGGAAGCAGGAAGTGCAAAGGCCCTGTGGTGGGAATGTTCCCAACATGCTCAGCAAATAGTGGAATGTTTGGTAGAAGGTGAGGTCAGAGTGGTCACCATATCACGCAGGGTCATAGAGGTCATGGCAGAATGTTTACATTTATTCTGAATGAATTGAGAAACCATAAAGTTTTGAGGAGAGAAGTGACGTGGCACCACCTACACTTGACAGAATCTTCGTGGCCCCACGTTGGGACAGACTGCAGGGGCATGGTAGAAGCAGATTGGTCGCCTCACAGTGAGGCCCAAGGTGATGAGGGGCACACCGTCACGGTGGCAGTGGCGGGGTGGACACAGCTGGGACTCCCAGGACACATCAGGGGGCTGCTTAGGACTGTAGCACGGGTGCACCTGGGCGCATCTAGCTCTGGAGTCCCTGTCTTGAGGCAGAAGCCACCAGGCTTGCTGGTGCAGTGGGAGAGGAAGGCAAGGTCCAACGATGGTTGGGAACTGCATGCTGGGCAGTGACCACCACGGAGCGGTGGCGTTCAGAGCCATGTGGAGAGGGTGTAGGAGCTCCCTCTGGAGGAGCCAAGGACCGGGGACTGACCCTGCTGTGCCTTGACCTTCAGAACCGGCAAAGGCAGGTCCAGCCAGAGCAGCAGCAGCAGCTGGGAGGCGCGAGAAAGCCAGGGCAGAAGGCGTCTGACACCAAGTGAGGGAGGGTCTTGAGGGGAGATGCAGGGCTGTGTGTGGCTTGGGGGGCACTGTTAGGTGTCCAGGGTCCCCAGGCTCCGTCCCCAGCACTGGGGGAACAGTGTGAATGCCAGGAAGCGTCAGGGCGTGTGGTGTGGGGACTGGGGCAGAGTGGCTCCCTGCGCGGTGGAGTGGAGGTGGGGACGGCATCATCTTTGGGGCCCCTGAGCATGGCAACGGGCCTCCCCTACTCACCTGCAGGCAAGTCTGGAGCTCCAGAGGACAGACCCCAGCTTGGAGACTTCAGAGCCTCTTTCAGGTGCAGTTCTTTCTGTCTCTCTGAAGCACCCTGTGGAATCGTCTTGCACTCTGGCCTGGGGAGCTGGGACAAGCAGGGCGCTGCTTCCCAAAGCCCCAGCCTCATGTGGGAACCTGGGGACGCTCTGCTGGGCTTAGCTGTGGCCCTGCCAGAGCCACACGGAAGAGGCCGCAGACAGAACTGGCCCGGCATGCAACTCTTGGCCCACAGACTTGGGGACTACTTTCCTGTTTTCTTAAATTACTATTGAGAGGGAGGCAGAAGCAGGAATTTTAAAACATACATATTTTCAGAAGAGAAATATTTCATATTAAAATATTAGACATTTCAAGTAGTAATGTGCAAATCACTTTTTTAAAAATGTCATGGAAAGCTATCCTTCTCATGGTAAAAACTAAGTGTTTGGGGGAGACGGCCAGTCTTCCACACTTCCTTCTGAGTTGCAGGACCCTGGCCAAACGCCACGTGACTTCACTCTCTTCAGCCAAATGAGGGGAGAGTTTAAATGAGTATCCAAAGCAGTTTAGCCATCGAAACGTTCCTTTTCCATGGGAAAAAATGTCTTCACCAGGTTTAATGCTGTCGTTTTAAAACTAAATACTAGTCATAAGAAGGCTACTGGGAAGGCTGCACCACTGAACACGAATCTTCTTAAGGTTAAAGGAAAAGAATTTGGATTTTTACTTTTGGGTTGCTTCTTATTTATGAGTTGACAACATGGTTAAAATGTCATCTACTTCTAGAACATTTTGGTTAGACAGGTATTTATAAAAATCCATTATAATTACTTTGTTCAAACAGCACACCTCGTCGGGTGATGAGTTATGAGTGAGCGGGAGCCACCAGTGATCAGGCCAGCAGGCCAGTGGGACCAGCTGGGCACACCAGGGCCCACAGTGCCCCACCTCAAGACCAGCATTGGGGAGAACCAAGTGGAGGAGATAAAATCAGGCAGGAAATCCCAGGAGTCACCTGAGGAGGTGTGAACAGGATCTGGGGTGAGTGATGCACATCCCTCACCGGGTCCAGGACACAGCATCTGGATCCTCTTCCCCCAACAGCTCAGCTCCTTTTCAAAGTGGGTCCTGGGAAGGTCGCTGCTGTCACTGTCCTCGATGCTCTTCCTACCCGGCTCCTCGCACCCATGACCAGGGCTCTCGGGCAGGGCTGCTCCGTGGGTGAGTCAGCCTTTTCTCTCCCACAGGCTGAGTCCGCAGCAGGAGAGGACGTTGTCAGCACAGCGGTGCTCGCAGCATCACCACGGTCAGCAGCCATGGCCACCACCGCAACTGCCGCCGTGGAGCAGCAAAGACAGCCGCACGGAAGGAAATATTGGCCTTGATCTTGAGCCACCTGGAAGAGGGAGGAAGGACTTGACGCTTAGCCTGCGGTCTGTTATTAGGAAACCATGAGCGGGGTGAGTTTAAAGTGGTGCTGCCCATTCTCTGGGTCCTGGACCGCCTGCTGCTGGTGTT
The DNA here is from genome assembly GCA_004024805.1 of Geosciurus inauris. Lineage (NCBI taxonomy): Eukaryota > Metazoa > Chordata > Mammalia > Rodentia > Sciuridae > Geosciurus > Geosciurus inauris. Next base: position 5,914 of record PVHX01032614.1, read on the forward strand.
GTTGCTTTTTTTTTTTTTTGGTACCGGGGATTGAACTCAGGGGCCCTCGACCACTGAGCCACATCCCCAGCCCTATTTTGTGTTTTATGTAGAGACAGGGTCTCACTGAGTTGCTCAGCACCTCACCATTGCTGAGGCTGGCTCTGAACTCGGGATCCTCCTGCCTCAGCCTCCCAAAGTGCTGGGATTACAGGCTTGAGCCACCACGCCGGCTTCTGGGCCACCCGCTTCTTATGCCCACTCCAGGTGTCTGTTGGTACGACAGAGCAGGCCCAGCCACTTGTGAAGCCTGGGTGCCGGTCTCTGGGTAACACCTCGGTGCCTTTGGCTTGGAGCAGGGCTGAACAGGGCTAGGTGGGGCAGGAGGTGGGTGACCCTTTCTGACAGGACCAAGTTGTCCAAGCAGGAGCAGGGTCTCTCAGCCTTGAGACAGCTCACGTTTGGGCTGGACAGTCCCTGAGCACTGCAGGGCAGTTGGGAGCATCCCTGGCCTCTGCCCGGATACCCACCGCACCTTCCCCTCTCACCACCCGGATCAACAAAGTGTGCAGACATGCCTGCCTCCTGCCCCTGGGTCAGAATGGCCCTGGCAAGGAGCGCCCAGTAGGTCCAGGACAGAACCCAGGCAGCGGTGCTGAAACCCTGCTCTGACTCCCAGGAAGCCGTGCGCCTGTGGCGCGAAGCACACAAGGTAAGGGCTGATGGCCAGGCCTCGCACTGTGTCACCAAACCTGCGGTTTGAAAGGCCTCGCCCTGCAAGTGCAGCATCAGCTGTCACCCCAGCACCCGGCCCTGCGCCCTGCACGGACCCGCTCAGAGTGCCTTCCCCTCCTGGCAAACTCCTACGCCTTCCCAGCACCAGCGCAAGCGTCTCATCCTGCGTTGTGAATGCCGTCTGTTCGGGTGGCGTTGTGTGTGTGTGTGTGTATTTCCAATAACATTTTAAAAGATTGTTTTATTCTTTTTAGATACACATGACAGTCGAATGTACTCTGGCATATCACACACACAGAGAATGTGGCTCATTCTATTCAGGATCCCGTTCTCGGGGTTGTACGTGGTGTGGTTCCCCTGGTCATGTCTTCACATGTGAGCACAGGAAACACTGTCTGCAGGTAAGTCTCCTGTACTGATTGTAGTCGTTGTGGGTCCACATGCCCAGCAAGCTCAGGGACTGTACTATCACTTCCCCCTTCTGGGCCTCAGTACCGTTCTTGCAGGAAAGTGTTTCTACAATAAATGGCTGAAGGCGTGTTGCCAGAAACACGGTGTGGGAAGGGGAGCGCTAGACAGTGCTCCGGTCCTGATGCTCTGAGGGACCACAGAGAGGCCAGCCAAGCCCTCAGGAGTCCAGCGTCCTTGCCCACACGTGGAGGACAGCTGAGCACTGAGAACGTGACGGCTGCATCCTGAAGTCAAACACCCACCGGAGCCCTGCCTCTTAGGGGAACGAGCCCAGTGACCTGGAGATGTGGAGTCCCTCAGACCTTCACAGCTGGACGCAGCAGAGTTTTCACAGAGGATTTCCAGGGGAAACTGGTGCATGAGTAATTATTTCATTGTAACTATGGAAAATTTAGCAGTTACTTGCCCAAAAGTCTTTTTAAAAGAAATTGTATCCTTCAGTGTCCAGAGCTATATCCAGGGGGCTCCCTGAGGGCAGGGGGGAGACCAAAGACCATCTTTCCTGGGCAAGTGCTGCTCAGGTTGCCTCATGGATGCCCCAGGCTGTGCAGCTGGGTGATGCTGGCTTCCTGAACTGGACCATGGGGAGCATGGAACCAGGGTCCTGCATGACCTCTGGCAAGTTCTCGCCCTCTCTCAGGCTCATTTCCCTCATCTCTTAGAAAGTGAGAATAGCAGCGATAACCCTCTCTGAACCGAAATAGGTCGTGTATACGAAACACCCAGCCCTGGCACGTACATGCTCCCAGGTTGGCACATGCTGTCCACGGGGTCAGCACCCACTTGAGACATCACACCCGTGTCTCTCCATGAGTGCAGGTTGGTTCACCTCCGTGCTGCCAGAGGCTCGCTGCAGAGGCCCTTGTACTCATCCAGAAGCCCCTTGGGGAGTATTAGTGGGGCACTGCCGTTGCCTAGCGACAGCGGCCATAGTATGAACCTGTGGGGTCGTCCATGTGCCCTAACTCAGCAACCCTGCGGAGGCATCCTTAGTCACTCTGCCTGGACTGGGGGAAGGGCTGAGTGACGTGCAGGGCGCCGTCTGGGGCGGCGCGCCCTGGGATCCACCTGATCACAGCTTAGCGCACGGCCAGACTCCCTGAGCTACTGCTCTTCTGCTCACTCAGTGAAAACATAGTGGGTATTTTGTACTTGGTGTAGACACTCTGGAAACCAAGAAGACACACTTCTGGCCCCTGTGGTATTCACAGTGTAGACAGATGGGTGAGCAAACGGCTTCTAGGGCTGTGAGGAAATCGTGGGGTCTGTGCTGGCCACCGCAAGAGTCCCCACGTGCTGGATTCTCAGGTGACTCCTCTGAGGGAGGAGCTGCTCCAGGAGTCTACTCAGTGCCTGTGGCGCTCCAGCTGGGGAGGAGTGAGGCCTGCTGTGGACATGAGCACGCGGGCCAGATGTAGGCCGCTGTGCTGACCGTAGAGCGAAGCCAGCCTAGCGGCCATGCAGGCTGTCCCAAGCCGTCCAGCTGTCTTCTTTGGTCCAGGAACGATAATGAAATACCATGTGGCTTAGAAGCCAGGTGGTACCCATGTGTGTTCACATCATCAATAAACTGAGAGGCCGTGACACTGATGCTCACCTGACATCAGGGTCTGGATGTAGGTGTCCCCAGAGCGCCCATGCGAGGAACTGCGAGAGGGTTCAGAGGAAATGACGGGTTGTGAGAGCCTCAACCCAATCAGTGAATGAACCCCTGACTGGAAGAGCTGCGTGGCAGCTGGAGGCAGGGGCCTGTGGTGGAGGAGGTGGCGTTGGGGCGTGGTTGGGGGGGTGTTTGTACCTGGCAAGTGGAGCCCTCTCTGCCTGCTTCTGGAACCCCAGAGCTGACTAGAAGAGCCGACCGGCAGGAGCCAAGGGCGCTGGGGCTTGACGCTGTGTTCTGTGGCGAGCGCATGCTCAGTGCTGGACTCCAGATGGTGATCTCAGTCCGTCCTGAGCAGGGAGGAGGTGGAAGGAAACACTCTGGCCTGTGTCCTCTCTCGTGAGGCCACTTGCTCTGCCGCATGACTCTTCGGAGTGGCCGGTGGAGGTGTGAAGTGCCGGGCCCCTCCCCAGCAGGCTGCCCCCATGCACATCGCGCGCCCTCTTCTCCCTACTCGTGGGCTGGAGGAGAACTACGGTCTCGGAGAAGACATTCCCGGAACGCCCGTCTGTGCTGCCAGTGGCTTTCAACCAACATCCCCTCAGGGATGGAAAATCCGAGTCCACTCAGTGCCTGCAACGTTCCAGCTGGGGAGGAGTGAGCTCCCTGGAGTCTGCTGTGCCCAAACAAGCCTCCCTCACAGGGGTGGTGCATTTAGGGGGGACACAGATCTCCCAGGAGCTGGTTAAAACGCGTAGGCAGAGTTTTTAGCATTTACAAAAGCCGCTGCAGAAGCCTGAGAGAGCTCATTCCAGGCCTGGTGAAACTGCCTTCTCCACGATGCCCTGCCTGTGTTCTGGGAGGAGAGATTCCTCAGGGACACAGTGGCAAGGTGTGACGGCAGGGACTTGAGGGCTGTGCTGGGCTGGCCACGCAGAGCCCACGCTTCCGGAAGGGTCTGTTGGTGCTCAGAGGTCTCATCGTGGGGACACCAGACCAGGGCTACAACTGTCCGAACTATCATTTGCGGGCTGGGTATCAAAAACCCTTGGGGAGGGTGGGTACGGGAGGGGTGAGTGGGACCCCACCTGTGCTGCTGTGAAGAGTCCCCGCTGACTCATGGAGCCCTCTGTGGGTGCCTCTGACTGATGCCACCACCCCTGGAAGGGCAGGCCGTACTGGTCACGTTGGTGGTGCTGTGCCAGCTCCCTGGAGTTCCCCAGAATGTGCCTGCTGTCCCTCTGCGTGTGGCTGCTCTAGAGGCAGGTCCCTTCTGGGTCTTCCCTTTCCTAGGTTAGCTGCTGCTGGTCTCTTCTTCCTCATCTGCAGCCTCTCACCTCAGGACCTCTCCCAGGCCAGGACGCACCTGTGCGGGTCACCTCTGCTCATTCCAGCACACACGGGAAACGGTGGAGGCTCTGCGTCACGCACTCCACGGAGGGGAAGGTCTGCTCGAAGGCAGGTTCCCAAACACACTCCAGGGAAACACTTCACAGGCAGCAAATCAGGAGGGAATCCAGCTGAATGGCGTCCCTTGCCTATTTCAATACACTCTACGCCAGTTAGCTTTATGGAATCAGATGATGCCCAAGGCGGAGAGCCGTCTAAGATGCTCACACATGACACCTGAGCCACTTGGGCCCTTATTCTTGGTTGGTGGTATTTTACCTCCAAAGGTGTGATTCATTAGATGCTGAGTAGCAGGTGGGATTGTATTATGCACAGTCATGTCATCTGTGAAGCCAGGAGGGAGAAAATTCCAAACAGTAGTACTGGTGGGAACATTCTGTCTGTGTTATGGTCTGGATGTGAGGTGTCCCCCAAAAGCTCACGTGTGAGACACTGCCAGAAGGCTCAGAGGAGAGATGCCTGGGCTGTGAGAGTCTTCACCCCGTCAGTGAATTAATCCCCGATAGGGATGAACTGAGTGGTGACTGAGGTGGTGGGTGTGGCTGGAGGAGGGGGCATTGGGTGTGGCTTTGGGAACATATTTGTATCTGGCGCGTGGAGTCTCTGCTCTCTGATCATCGTGTGAGCCGCCTCTCTGCACCACACTCCTCCGTCCTGACGCTCAGCCTCACCCGGAGCCCTGAGCAGTGGAGCTGGCCTTCCATGGACTGCGGCCTCTGGAGCCATGAGCCCTCAGATGAACTCTGCTTCTCTGTAATTGTGCTGATCTGGTCATTCAGTCACAGCAGCAGAAAGCTGAGTCAGTCTGGCACACACTCCAGCCTCTCATTTTCTAAAGACAAACTTTGAGGATTATTTTTCATTTAAGGAAAACTGCCTGGACGTACACAGTTCCACACACCCTGCGCCTGTAGTGCCGCCCTGAGGCCTCGCCTTGGTGTGGCACTGGTGACGCAGTCGCAGGCTCACGCTGGCACGCTGTTCTTACCCCAGGGCCTTGCTTTGCTCAGAGTTCCTTGGTTGGAATCTAATGTCCACCCAGGATGCACATCAAGCTTGGTCATCCTGCCTGCATGGTTCCTCTCTCCGGGACGGGTTTTAGACCTCTGCTGTTTTTGATGAGCTGAACAATTCTGAGGATAATTGGTCAGGTGTTTTGGAGAAGGCCTCCCACTGGGACCTGTCTGATTCCTTTCTCCTGATTGGACTGTGCTAATGGGTTTTATGGAGGAGGACCATAGAGAGAACTGTTTTCATCAGAAGGTGTCAGAGCATGCAGTCAGGTGAGTTCTCGCAGATGTGGACCTGGCTTCCCTCCCTGAGGGGCTGTTGCCCTGCCCTCCTGCACTTCCTGGACAACGTCGCATGTGCATCCCCCACCTGTGTGGTGGGGATCATGTGCCACTAGTATGATCTCTTTGTGTTAATTTTTGTGAATTTATAGAGTCTATGTCTAGTTTGGGTGTTTTTTTATTTGTTAGTTTGTTTCGTACCAGGGATTGAACCCAGGGTCCTTTAACCACCGAGCCACATCCCCAGCCCTTTTGAATATTTCATTTAGAGACAGGGTCTCGCTAAGTTGCTGGGGCTGGCTTTGAACTCGCGATCCTCCTGCCTCAGCTTCCTGAGCTGCCAGAATTACCATATCTAGTTTTGTTTCCTTTTGCAAGTTCCAGCTGCCCCAGCACTGTTTGTTTAGAAGATCAGCCTGTCTCCAGTGAATTGCCTTTCTGCTTTTGTCAGAAACTAGTTGACTCTATTTGTGCCGTCAGTCATTTGATATTTTTTTCTTTTTTTTGGTATCTGATTTTTTTTTCTTTTTTCTTTTTAGTACTGGGGATTGAACTCAGGGGCACTCCACCACTGAGCCACATCCCCAGCCCTATTTTGTGTTTTATGTAGAGACAGGGTCTCACTGAGTTGCTTAGCGCCTCGCCGTTGCTAAGGCTGGCTTTGAACTCGCGATCCTCCTGTCTTAGCCTCCCAAAGTGCTGGGATTACAGGCATGCGCCACCATGCCTGGCATTCATTTGATTTTGGAGGCATATTTTGAAGTGATTCCTAAGAAAATTAGTTGACTTTTATCTTATTTCCACTGTTGTATAATTTAATTTTATCAAAATCTTTTTCTCTACACCTGCATCTTCCAAAGTGGCACTTCTTAATACAAAACAAGAAAGCTTCAACTTCCATTGTCTCTTCCAAAGTGTAGATGACTTGAAGCTCAGAAGCCTCCACTTGAGCAATATGGTCTATCCCTGAGAAAAACAGGTGTGGGACAGTGACCTGAGGTCAAATAGCTGGTGACAGTGAGGCAGGGGACTCCAGCCCGGCCTCAGCCCGGTCCAGTCAGAGCTTCTGTCTTTTCAGATCTCTCTGCAGTCACTCTCATTCACAGGTACACAGACTTCTCAGGTGACAGGAGACGTAGTGTCATCCACAAGCTTACAAGGGAAGGAGCCCAGGGGAAGTCACTCCCAGAAGCCAGGCTGTGTGGAGCCCAGGGCTAATGAGGCTCCCGGTCCTTGCATCCCTGGAGACAAGCAGCGTATTTTTGATCTGTAGCCAAACTGCAGCTATAAAACCTTTTAAGAAGCTTGGAAACTGCTTCAGGTCACAAAATGACCTGGTGAGAAAAGGCCAGCTATGTGTGCAATCCATTGCTGTTACTTGGAGAATAGCTCTATGGGCATCGGATACTGAGCCCAGGTCATTTGCATACCAGAAAAACCAGAGCACCTGTGAGTGTGCAGGGTCACTCGGTGAGTGGAGGGGCGCCGAGGTGTTCCTTCATCCTGATGCACAGCAGTTCTTCAACAGATGAGTGCATCTGCCCCCTTCAGGCCTGTGCTAAGCTGCCTGATCAGAGCTGCGTCATCCATGCGTCGCCTACAGCGGCAAAAGTGACCTCGCGCAAGGAGGCTGAGCGAGGGTTTTTCTTTCTCACCCTCGCCGCGCCAGCTCTTTAGAATCATGTTTGATTCCTTGAAAATTTTCCATCGTTATTAAAGTCATGATGGTTGATGACGAAAGCCATCGTTGGCTGAGTACCTACTGTAAGGTGAAAAGCAGCCCTTCTGTAATTAGAAGCCCAAGGCAGTTCCTCCCCAGGGGGTTCCGCTCCGGAATCTTCCACCTGGGAAACAAAGCCTAACCGCTCAGGTTAGCACATCAAAAGAAGACCGCCACTGCTTATCTGCCCCCAATTTAAAGTGACCAATCCCTGGCTTGCCACGCGGTTTTGTAGTGGGCTCTATAAAATCCCTCCCGCGCGTCCCCTCTCTCTCTTTTTCCTCTTTCCTTCACCCGGGCACCCACTCCCCTGAATAAAGGATTTTCCTGGCTGCATGAGGTGTCCGTGTCTGGCTGGCCGATACCCTAACATTTGGTGCTGTGACTCGGATGAGGGAGTAATTCTCTATTGAGACCCCTCATCCTGAACCGCCGACCACACCTCACAGCCTTTGCTCATTCTTTCGATCGTCAAGTGTCTGCACCCACCACGACCTTCATTCGGTGAATCCCCTTTTGAGGAGATTAAAACTTTGAAGGCAGAGAATCAGAGGTGACCAGCCGTAGATCGTCTGGTGGTCCCTCTGACTGCCTCAAAGGGAAGACCGCACCCCACCACAACCTTCAGGATCACGGTGGA
>PVHX01032615.1:0-13799 GCA_004024805.1 Geosciurus inauris
AAAATTATGGCATTTGCAGGTAAATGGATGGAGTTGGAGAACATCATGCTAAGTGAAGTTAGCCAATCCCCAAAAACCAAAGGCTGAATGTTCTTTCTGATAAGTGGATGCTGATCCATAATGTGGAAGTGGGCATGGGAAGAATGGAGGAAATTTGACCAAAGGGGAGGGAGGGGGAGGGGGGAGGGGGGCAGTAAAGATGGTGGAATGAGATGGACATCATAGCCCTAGCTTTGTGTATGACTGCATATATGATGTGATTCTACATCACATACAACCAGAGAAATGAAAAGTTGTGCTCCATCTGTGTACAATGAATCAAAATGCATTCAGCTATCATGTATACCTAAGTAGAATAAATAAATAAATAAATAAAATTTAAAAAATAAAATAAGGGCTGGGGCTGTAGCTCAGTGGTAGAGCGCTTGCCTAACATGTGTGAGGCACTGGGTTCGATCCTCAGCACCACATAGAAGTAATAAATGAAAAAAATAAAACCCATCAACAACTGAAAAAAAAATTAAAAATAAAATGTGATAAATAATGGTGGCAAGAAAAGGAGAAGAATCAGGAATGACTCCAAGGTTTACCTGAGCGAATGGATAGAAAGAGTTGCCACTTATTAGATGGGGAATAGTTCCCCATTTATTAGATGGGGAATATATTAAATGAGATTTGTGTTTGGACTTGCCAAGTTTAAAATTGCTGTTAGATAGTCAAGTGCGGTTGCATATATGAGTTTGGAATTTAGGAGAGAGGTCAAAGTGAAGACATGAATTGTGAGTCATCAACATATGAGAGATTTTTAAAGACATAAAAATAGATGAGATATCACTGAAGGAAAGACTGTAACTAGAGAAGAGGTCCAAGGACTGGGACTTGAAGCATTCCAGACCCACTGCTGGGAAAGGAGCAACCAGTGGAATAAGATTGAAACTAGTAGAGTGCAGTGTTCTAGAAACCACTGAAGAAATTGATTCAAGAAATATGGCAGAATAAAAATTATTGACCCCCAGTTCTTTGCCTCTCCCTGTGTCTGTGCTCTTACCTGTATGACTTTGCAATTACTCCACCTAAAGATAAAATACAGTAACTAGCTCCTTGATTTTAGGCTCAAAGGCATGATTTTCTTTGGCCAATAGAATGTTGGTGGATTTCCAACTGGCCAGTGCCAATTTTGAGTCTAGATCCTAATGGACCATTTCTTCAGTAAATGGAGCAAAGGGAAGGAAAAGAATAAAGCAACAGCTAAAGAGAGAAAGAAGTGATATCAAGATAAAACTTTTTTGGATGTACTTTTATTTTCTAATCTTCTTCTTTAGCTTATACTTTATTAATGAATAGATAGTATTTGTATCATTTTTTATAGAATAAGGTGCAAATATTTTTAGATCCTCCATTAAAGTAGTCCAAAATCATTGTGACTTCTCCTATTCAATTTCAAACATTTAGAATATCATATTTGTCAACATCCTCTTATTTTATTATAAATCTGTTAATGTATAATTGACAGAAGTATACAATTCGCCATTTAAAGTGTACACTTTGATGGTTTTTAGTGTACTCAAAGTTGTGCAACCATTGGTACAATCAATATTAGAACATTTGCAGCATCCTCAAAAGAAAACTCATGCCTATTAGGAGTCGTTCAAGAGGGGATTTAAGACAGGAAGAATGAAAGTGTATTTTTATGCTAATGAGGATATAATACAAAAGAAGAAATTCATGGTGCAGGAAAAAGGGAGAATTTCTGGGTGCAATACATCCTTGGATAGGTAAGAGAGGTGAGATCTAGAGGATCTTCACTGGCAATTCATCATTAGTGTCTAGGGAGAAGGCAGAGTACATAGGCAAAAGTAAATGGCTACATATATGGTGGTGGGAAATTGAGAAAAATTCTTGATTGCTTCTACTTCTTAGTTAAATAGAAACTAGAACAAGAGAAACTGTCTTTCTTTGTTTTTCTATGCATTTCCTTGGTCCAAATTGGGTGACATTCTCATTTCTAAAGTAATCCCTGTTGCTGGGAGAATTCCATACACTGATGGAGTTCAGTTACATCCCTTAATCAACAAAAGTGAAAGAGTTGGGCTGAAATAAATCATAACTCACCTCTGGGATAAATTCTCCAAATAATATAGCTCATTTTTAATGGGAGAAGGTAGAATATATTCTTCCCACACTTGCCCACAATCACATTTCAGATAGTGCAGGCTAACCTCAAAATCTTAAGCAAGGAGTATACTAGTTTCCTATGACTGCTGTAACAAATTAGCTCATACTCAGTGACTTAAAACACCACAACACAAATTTATTCTCTTATAGTCCTGGAGCCAGAAGTTTGTGATCAGTTTTACTTGCCAAAACAAAGACAAAAACAGTGCTAGTGTCCTTTGAGGGGAGAATCTGTTTCCTTGACTGTTTTCAGCCCTTGCTGGCTGTATTCTTCAGCTTACAATGCCTTCCTCCATCTTCAAAATACATCAGTTCAACTTCTGTTTTTATCACATCACCTTCTAATTATAACTCCTTCTGCTTTGCCCTTAAAAGGGACCACTAAAGAAAGAAATTGAAGAAGATCTTAGAAGATGGAAAGATCACCCATGCTCTTGTGTAGGCAGAATCAATATTGTCAAAATGGCCATACAACTTAAAGAGCTATACAGATTCAACGTGATTCCAATTAAAATCCCAATGTCATTCCTTATAGAAATAGAAAAAGCAATCATGAAATTCATTTGGAAAAATAAGAGACTCAGAATAGCCAAAACAATCCTTAGCAAGAAGAGTGAAGCAGACCTTAAACTATACTACAAAACTATAGTAACAAAAACAGCATGGTATTGGCACCAAAATAGACATGTAGACCAATGGTACAGAATAGAAGACACAGAGATAAACGCAAAGCACTAAAAACATACATTGGAGAAAAAGTCTCTTCAACAAATGGTGCTGGGAAAACTGAAAATCCATATGCAGCAAAATGAAAATAAACTCCCATCTTTCACCATGCACAAAACTCAACTCAAAGTGGATCAGGGACTTAGGAATTAGACCAGAGACCCTGTGCCTAACAGAGGAGAAAGTTGGCCCAAATCATCATCATATGTCATATTAGGCCCCAACATCCTTAACAAGACTCCTAAAGCGTAAGAACTAAAAGCAAGAATCAACACATAGGATGGATTCAAACTAAAAAGCTTCTTCTCAGCAAAAGAAACAATCAGTAAGGTGAACAGAGAGCCTATATTCTGGAAGCAAATTTTTGTGACGTGCACATCAGATAGAGCACTAATCTCCAGAATATATAGAGAACTCAAAAAAACACCAAAAAAAAGCAAATAACCCAATCAATAAATGGGCTAAGGAGCTGAACAAACACTTCTCAAAAGAAGATATACAGGGCTGGGGCTGTAGCTCAGTGGTAGAGCATTTGCCCAGCATGCGTGAGGCACTGAGTTCGATCCTCAGCACCACATACAAATAATAAATGAATAAAATAAAGATTCATCAACAACTAAAAAAATTTAAAAAAAAAGAAGATATACAATAGATCAATAAATATATTAAAAAATGTTCAACATCTCTAGTAATTTAGAGAAATGCAAATTAAAACTACTCTAAGATTTTATCTCACGCCAGTCAGAATGGCAGTTATCAAGAATACAGACAACAAAGCTGGGTGTGGTGGTGCTTGCCTGTAATCCCAACACTTTGGGAGGCTAAGACAGGAGAATTACGAGTTCAAAGCCAGCTTCAGCAACGGCGAGGTGCTAAGCAACTCAGTGACACTCTGTCTCTACATAAAAACACAAAACAGGGCTGAGAATGTGGCCCAGTAGTCAAGTATCCCTGAGTTCAATCCCTGGTACCCAAAAAACAAAACAAATATATATATATATAAATAAACAACAACAGGTGTTGGTGAGGATGTGGGGGAAAAAGCACACTCATCCATTGCTGGTGGGACTGCAAATTGGAGCAACCAATCTGGAAAGCAGTATGGAGATTCCTTAGAAAACTTGGAATAGAACCACCATTTGACCCAGCTATTCCACTCCTTGGTCTATACCCAAAGGACTTAAAAACAGCATTACTACAGTGACGCAGCCACTTCAATGTTTATAGCAACTCCATTCACAATAGCTAAACTGTGGAGCCAACATAGATGCCCTTCAATAGATGAATGGATAAAGAAACTGTGGTATATATACACAATGGAATATTACTCAGCATTAAAAGAGAATAAAATTATGGCATTTTCAGGTAAATGGATGGAGTTGGAGAACATCATGCTAAGTGAAGTTAGCCAATCCCAAAAAACCAAAGGCTGAATGTTCTCTCTGATAAGTGGATGCTGATCCATAATGTAGGAGGGGGCATGGGAAAAATGGAGGAACTTTGGTCAAAGGGCGGGGAGGGTACATGGGGGCAGGAAAGATGGTGGAATGAGATGGACATCATTGCCCTAGGTACATTTATTACTGCACATATGGTGTGACTCTACATCGTGTACAATCAGAGAAATAAAAAGTTGTGCTCCATTTGTGTACAATGAATCAAAACTCATTCTGCTGTCATGTATACCTAATTAGAGTAAATAAATTAAAAAATTAAAAATAAATAAACTAATACATACATGCATACATACATAAATACATAAAGCAGTTTCCTGCCAGGTGGTTTCTTCTTTCCAGTCAATATACTTACCTTAGATGCTCCAGAAGAGAGGCTGATAAAATTTAAGTACCCAGGCAAAGATGCATCTGTGAGGGGATAACAGAGGATCACCCTCAGCCTGGGGCTCCAGAAGTTCAGGAAAGATGAGCAGGTTTTAAAGAGTGGAAATATCAATCATGTTTCCCCTGATCTAGCTTCTGAAAAACCAACAAAAGGGGTCAGCCTCACTCTGGATGAAATAATCAAAGGTGTGAATAGTTCCAATCTGGTTCTATGTTTCCATGCTATCCTTGGAAAGGAACCCTCCTCTAAAATCAATTGTTGACACAGGGCTCATCCCAAGGCTGCTAGAGTTCCTGAAATCACCACTTCACCCCTACCTGCAGTTTGAATCAGCCTGGGCTCTCACCAACATTGCTTCTGGGACTTTGGAGCAGACTCCAGTTGTGGTGGAAGGGAGTGGCCATCCTGCCCTTGACTGAGCTCCTGTCTTCCCCCCATGTGACTGTGTGCAAGCAGGCAGTGTGGGCCCTCAGTAACATCGCTGGTGATGGCCCAGAATTCAGAGATGTTGCTATTGCGAGCAATACTATCCCACATCTGCTAGCCCTGGTTTTGTCAGCCATACCAATCACATTTCTGGGGAATATCCCATGGACCTTGTCCTGTGCTGAAACAAGAACTCATATCCTTGCAAGGAAGCGGTGAGGCAAATACTGCCTGTCCTCTCCCACCTGCTGCAGCATAATGACAGCAAAATGCTCTTGGACACCTGCTGGGCTCCGTCCTACCTCACTGATGGCTGCAATGAGCACATCGGTCAAGTGGTCAGCACGGGGGTCCTGCCCAGGCTGGTAGACCTCATGACCAGCTCGGAACTCAATGTCTTGACCCCGTCTCTCCACACCATGGGGAATGTCATCATGGGAACGTATCACCAGAGCCAGCGGGCCATCAATGTGGGCTTGCTGAGTGTGCTGCCCCAACTCCTGAAACCCTAAGTTCTCCATCCAGAAGGAAGCAGCTTGGGCCCTGAGCAACGTTGCCAGCACAACCAGCAGCTGATCGCTTTCAACATGCTGCTGCCTTTGGTGAATCTACTAAAGGACAGAGAATTTAAAGTTCAGAAAGAGGCTGTGTGGACAGTAGCTAACTTCACAAGGAGGGCCACTGTGGATCAGTTGTTTCAGCTTGTCTACTCTGGAGTCATGGAGCCACTGTTGAATCTACTCAGTGTCCCAGATGTGAGGATCATTATCACCATTCCTGATGTCATCTCTTACATCCTCCAGTCAGCAGAGAAACTGTGTGAGAAGAACTGGGCGGGATCGACAGGGTTGAGGGTTGAGGCTTTACAACTGCATGAGATCCATCAGATTAGCCAGGCTGCTCAGAACATCATCAAGAAACGCTTTGGTGAGGAAAAAGAGGACATACTTTCCCCCGGTCCTGAACCAAGAATATGAATGCATGAAGAATATAATAAAAAATTAGCAGTACTCCTCAACTCCCAAAGCCCATACCCACGCACTAAAGGATAATATCTTTGAGAAGTGGTACTTCTATTTCTTAGTGTATCACAAATCTAAAGCTTTTAAAATTTAATAAAATGTTCAACACTAATAAAAAAATTAAATAAGGGACCATTGTGGTTACATTGGGCCCACTCAGATAATCCAAGGAAACCTCCCCACCTCAAAATTCTTAATTATATCTACACAGTCCTTATTACTACATAAAGTAGCATTTTAAAAAATATCTTTGTTTTGTTTATTGTTTTTTTTTTAATGTGGTGCTGAGGATCAAACCCAGTGCCTCACATGTGCGAGGCAAGCGCTCTTCCACTGAGCCACAACCCCCGCCCCATAAAGTAGCATTTATGGGTTTTGCAGATTAAGATGCAAACATATTTCAGGCTTTTATTAAGAGCAACAAGAATGCTCAAGCACATCTTATATGAAGAGGAAAGAGGCCCATCCTAGGGAGCAAAACTGGGTTAGTTGAGCACATGGAGGAGGAAGCAGAAAATCAAGTACTATTATTTACTCAGGGAATCATAATAGGATGAACACTGCCTACCATAGGGGCATATCGACCCCCTAGCTTCATGAGATAACTTAGTTCACAGGTACCTAGATTGCCTTTCTCTTCCATAAGCCATTACACTGGTCCTTTAAATTGATGGCATTGTGAAGAAGTAGAAACTACTCTAGACTTATTGGTAAAACATTTGCATACCAGAGGGTGGGAAATAAATCCAAAAAAAATTCAGGGAACTTCTACCTCATTGAAATTTCTTTTCTTTTATTTCTTTCTTTCTTTTTTTTGGTACTGGAGATTGAACTCAGGGGCACTCAACCACTGAGCCACATCCCAGCCCTATTTTGTGTATTTTATGTAGAGACAGGGTCTCACTGAGTTGCTTAGCACCTTGCCGTTGCTGAGGCTGGCTTTGAACTCGTGATTCTCCTGTCTCAGCCTCCCTAAGTGCTGGCCTCATCAAAATTTCTAGGAGGCTAGTGGTGTGGGGCATATCAAAATGTCTCTTCCAATATGAAGGATAAGTTGCTGCCTATGGCCCATCCTACAACCCTCAAAGAGGCATGACACCGAGTGAGTGAGACTGTTGGCATTTTGGAGGCAACATAGTCCTCATTAGACTTGTGACTTCAGCCTATTTACTGAGCGACCCAAAAAAGCTATAGGTTTTGAGTAAACTCCAGAACAAGAGAAGGTGCTACAACTGGTTCAAGTGCCACACAAGGTGCTCTGCTATCTGGACTGTGTGACCCAGACGATACAATGATACTTCAAGTGTCAGCAGCAGATAAGAATGCTGTTTGGGGACGTTAGTAGGCTCATATAGATGAATCATGGTGTAGACCCTTAAGATTTTAGAGCAAAGTTCTGCCATCCTCTGTGGATAACTACTTTCCTTTCAAGAAATTTGCTAGCAGCGGGGCATGGTGGCATACGCCTGTAATCCTAGCACTTTGGAAGGCTGAGACAGGAGAATTGCGAGTTCAAAGCTAGCCTCAGCAATGGCGAGGTGCTAAGCAACTCAGTGAGACCTTGTCTCTACATAAAAAAACACAAAATAGGGCTGGGGATGTGGCTCAGTGGTCATGTGCCCCTGAGTTCAATCTCCAGTACCAAAAAAGAAAGAAAGAAAGAAAGAAAGAAAGAAAGAAAGAAAGAAAGAAAGAAAGAAAGAAAGAAAGAAAGAAAGAAAGAAAGAAAGAAAGAAAGAAATTGGATTGCTACTGGATTTAGTAGAGGCTAAGCATTTACTCATGGTTCACTAAGTTACCACATGACCTGTGCTACCCATCATGAACTGTTGTCTGATCCACCAAGCCATAAAGTTGGGCAAACAGAGAAACGCTCCATCATCAAATGGAAGTAGCATATACAAGATGAGATTCAAGCAGGTCCTAAGTAATTTACATGAAGAAGTAGCCTGATTGCCTGCTCTTCATGGGGAATTCCTTAAGACCAAATGACTTAGGAATAAAAAATTTAGGCCCAATTTAAAGATATGCAGGCACCACCTGAAAATGGACAGCTGTACCATAGCCCTTTTCCCAGACATCCTTGAAGGACCGAAGGAAAATTCTCCCAATGTGCCTGGTTTTTTCATTTTGTTTGGAAGGAGAATCAGCCATATGTGCAATTATATATAAATTGATAGACTGTGACCAATAGTTTAGCTGAATAATTAAGAGCTTGGAAGGAATATGATTAGAAAATAAGTGACAAAGAAGTCTAGGGAAGAGATAATAGATTGGTCTCTCTGAATGAACAGAAGAAAAGATAATATTTGTGTTTTATGTGAATGTTTACAAAAAGTTGACCTCTGCAAAGTAGGGCATTAATGATCAAGTGACATGTTCTATGGATAACAGTCAACTTTGCCCCAGCCATATCTATCATTACCCAATGGACTCATGAATGGAGATGGCAGAGATGGAGTTTATGCAAGGGCTCAACAACATAGACTTGCATTTACCAGTGTTGACCTGGATACCATCACTGTTGAAAGTCCAATCCACTAACAACTGACACCAAAACCGAGATCCCACTATGGTGTTAACCTATGAGATGATCAGCCAGCTACTCGGAGGCACGTTGGTTCCATTGAACCCACTTTTATCATGGAATGGTTGATGTTATATTCTTACTAGACTAGACACTTACTCTGGATACGTATTTGCCTTTCCTCTATGCAATTCTTCTTCTCAAATTACCGTCCACAATTTTACTTGCAAAACTTCTTATCCATTATCATAGTATAAGCATTACAATAAGCATTGCAATAAGCATTGCTTCTGATTAATGAACTCATTTCACAGTAAGTTAAGTGCAGCAATGGGCCCATTGTCATGAAATGTACTGATCTCGTCATATTCCCCATCATCCTGAAACAAGTGGCTTGATAGAACACTACAATGGTCTTTTGAAGAGACTTAGTTATGGGAACAGTTAGGTAGCGATATTTTGCAGGGCTAAAACTATTTTCCAAGAGGATGATGTACTCTTATTCAGCATTTCATGTATAATACTGTTTCTCCCCTAGTCAACATTCACAGGTTGAAGAGTCAAGGGATAGAAGTAAAAGTAGCAATGTGTACTGTTATCCCTGGTGATCCACTAGCAAAATGTTTCCCTCCTCTCTGTGATCTCATCCTCTAGTAGTCTAAGTCTTAATTTAAAGCAAGGAATGCTTCCACCAGGAAACACAGTAATGACTCCATTCATTGACCTGTAACTCAAGACTGCTACCTGGCTATTTTGGGGTTCTCTTGCTTCTGAATTAACAGGCAAAGAAAGGAGTTAGTGTACTGGCAGGAGGATTGATCCTGATTACCAAAGGGAAGTGGAATTGGAGATAGGGAAGAGTATGTTTAGAATACAGGAGATGCCTTAGGGAATACTATGCCCTGTGATTAAAAGCAATGGAAAAAACTACAATGGCTCAGTTCAGACAGGGCTACTAATGTCCCAGACCTTGAAAAAATAAAAGTTTGGGTCACTCCACCAGGCAAAGGTCAGGTGAGGTTGCTGCTGCAGGTAATAGAAATAGGGAATGGGTAATGGAAGAAGGTATCTGTAAATACCAACTAAAACCACTTGGATAATTGCAAAAATTGGGTCTATAAATGTCTTGAGTATTCCTTTTTTTGTTAGGAATATGCTTACATATATTAATTTTCTCTTTCTTATCACCTTATCATCTAACATAAGGTTTGCTAGTAATAGTTGACATTATGTGATAATACCTAAGAGACAAGATGCCAAATGAGAACTTTTTAATACTTATTGAATTTCTTTTGTAAAATATAGAGGTTATTTGCATTAGTTTAGTGAGTATTGAATGAAGAGCACTATGCAATCACATAAAAAATAATACATATATTAAATTGTTGTAATGTTTCTACATTTAATTGTTTCCTTAGAATGCTTGACAAAGAAGACTTAAGGAAAAAATTAATTTAGAAACTCTTTAAAAGAAAGTTCTTCCCTTTCTTTTTTTCAGAGTATAAATTCTTACAAATGAAGAGATTATGACATTACATTTCTTTCCTACTGCATAAAATCCAAGAATTTAACCTAAAGAAATAATGGATGAGAATAAAACCCATATATTATTACAGTAGTAGAATTTATAGATGTGAAAATTGAGATAATAGAAAAGACAAGCAGTTAGAGACTGATTATTGAAATTAAGACACATCAATTTGATAAAAACCACAAAATTATATTAACATTAAAATGTGGAAATTATGTAGAAACATGGAAAAGTGTTTACAAAATAATATAAATTTAATATATTGTTCCTTTTCTTTCATCACAATATGAAAAGGGACAGAACAGTTTAGCATCTTGTTTTTGGTTGAGCCTTGATTCTCTCAGTCACCTACCATGTAACTTTGGCAGATTATCGGAGATTCAGTTTCTCCATCTGCCAACATGTAAAATAATAGCTAGCTTTATGTTGAAAAACCAATGGGCTAACATATATAAAATGCCAATCACAAAAACTAGTACATACCAAGCCATCAGTAAATGTTAGTTCCCTTTTTATGCCTCTACTAATAAAAAATATAGAATATAATGTGACACAGATACTATTAGTAACTATGTAGAAAGTTGTAATTGGTTCTGTTAATGGTCTTAATTATGGACTCCTTATATTCATGCGCCTTTCCCTTTCTAAAAAGAACAAAGGGAAGAAACAGTGATTATAAAAAATAAATTAAGCAATACAGAAAAAATCTGTTAAACATAAAAACACAAACTCAATAGAAACCGAAAAGGGCAAAATCAATGTAGCAGAACAATGAACTGTGTTGCTATGGACTGAGCTGTGTCTCCTAAAATGTATGCATTGGAGCCCTAGCTACCCCCCAGTGTCATCATATTTGGAGATATTATGTTTGAGAGGTAATTAGGTATAGATGAGGTCATGAGAGTGGGGCCCTTTTTATGGCATTAGTGCCTTTATAGGAAGGGACACAAGAGAGTTCTCTCATTCTCTGCTATATGAGCATGCAGTAAGAAGTAGCCATTTGTAAGCCAGGAAGAGGGCCTTCACCAGAATCCAACCATGCTAGCTAGCATCCTGGTCTTAGACTTCCAGCCTTTATAACTATGAGAAAATAAATTTGTCATTTAAGCCACCCAGTCTCTGGTGTTTTGTTATAGCAGCTCAAGAAGGACTGAAGGTAAATGACATAGAATTTCTAGTCTCATTTATATTTTACATAGTAATGAGAATAATGCAAGGGAAATTGATGCCTTAGAAACCACTAAAAGGACCCAGGTGCAGTGGCACATGCCTGTAGTCCCAGCACTTTGGGAGGCTGAGACAGGAGAATTGCAAGTTCAAAGCCTCAGCAATGGAGAGGCACTAAGCAACTCAGTGAGACCCTGTCTCTAAATAAAAAAACAAAAATAAAAAAAAACACAAAATAGGGTTGAGGATGTGGCTCAGTGTTCAATCCCCGGTTCCAAAATAATAATAATAATAATAAGCTTAATCTTACTTTTTCTAGAAGAAGAATGAGTATTATGAGCTATATGTTTGTATCTCTCCAAAATTCATATGCTGAATGTCCCAATGTAATGGTAATTGGAAATGGGGCTTTGAGTGGCAATTAGGTAAAGAGAATGGAGCCTGCACACTGGAATTAATGTCCTTCTAAAAAGATACATGTGGGGGCTGGGGTTGTGGCTCAGTGGCAGAGCGCTTGCCTCGCATGCATGAGGCACTGGGTTCAATCCTCAGCACCACATAAAAATAAATAAATAAAATAAAGATATTTTAAAAAAAAAGATACATGTGTACAGGGCACAGTGGTTCGCATCTGGAATCCCAGTGACAGGAGGCTAAGGCAGGAGGATTTCAAGCTTGAGGCCAGCCTTGGCAACTTAGTGAGGCCTTAAACAACTCAGTGACCCTGTCTCAAAATAAAAAATAAGAAGAACTAAGGATGTGGTTCAGTGGTAGAGCGCTCTTGAGTTCAATCCCCAATGTAAATAAAAAAATAAATAAATAAATAAGATCTTTCTCTTCTCTTTCTCTCCTTCCACCGGCCCCTACTATGTAAGCATATAATAAGATCCTTGCCAGCTACCCAACCTATTGGCACTTTGATCTTGGGCTTCCCAGACTCTAAAATTGTAAGAAAGCAATATTTGTTGTTTCAACTACCCAATCCATGGTATTTTTGTTACAGCAACCCAACTGACTCAGCCAATGGGAGAGGAAGTAAGGATAGTCTGTTAGTCAGCTTGTAACCAAAATACCTGACACAAACAGTTTAAGAGAGAATTTTTTGGGGGGAAAGCCTCATAATTTCATAGGTTTCAGACCACGGTTGGCCACTTCCATTGCTTTGGGCCTAAAATGAGGCAAAACATCATGGCAGAAGGGTGTGGCAAAGGAAAGCTGCTCAGCACATGGCAGCTGAGAAGGACAGAGAGGGAGAGGAAGAGAGGAAGAGAAGTGGGGGGGCATAAGAAATACCTTTTTAGGCATGCTACCAGTGACCCATTTCCTCAAACTAAGTCCACTTCCCAATAATCCATTCGAATTATTAATCCACCAAATGGATTAATTCACTGATGAGGTTACAGCCCTCCTGATTCAATTATTTCTTAAAAGCTTCACCTCTGGATATTGCTGCATTGGGAACCGAGTCTTTAAGTATGTGAACCTGCAGGGGATATTCTAGATTCAGACCATAACAGATGGGGAGTGCTAAAAATGAGCATTAAACTTGTAGTTAAAGAGTTAAGACTTGCTGCATCTAGTCCATTTTTGCTCTTTTGTTTCCTTCCAGACAAATGCTAAGTAAAACAGGATTTTATAATGTGACTTTAGTTTTGATTTTGCCTGAGTAAACAAGACCCTTAGATAGCAAGTGTGTCAGACAAATTGAATTGCTAGACTGCTCATCCACAGTTTGCAAAAGAAGTGGCTATAAACTAAGCCCGCCACCCACTCTAAAGACAAAATAATTTCAGATGTGGAATAGAGAAGGACATTTCTTTGGGGAGTATCATCACTGGACTGTGAGTGCTAGCTCCCATGAGAGAGGGGTGGAAGACTTCCCCCTTATCTCTCTTCAAAGAGACCATCCAGAGGGCTTGATAAGTGACCATGGAATGTGCTACAAATAGTAGACCAATGTCTGGCATGCACCTGAGGAATTTAAGATGAGAGGTTTTGACTCTCATCTGGCAGAGCAGAAAGAGCAGCAGTGAGCTGCATTGGGGGTAGGAGATGAGGTCGGTGGAGTTCATGCAAATATTATTCATGAGGAAGAGCTGGCTTTAGAGATGAAAGGAGCTGACCTGGTTTTGCAATCTGCTCGAAAGCATTGCCCCAGAGGGGCTAGAGACTAAGGAAGAAAACGCTAGCAGTCAGCCAGAGGAAAATCACAGGAAATGGAGTTCAATATTCTCAGCAGCACATCTGAAGAACCTGCAATACACCCTAGAAAAGAAGTCAGTTTGGCCATCCATCCTACCAGAGTGGATTAGTTTTAAACATTTGGCATGCTCACAGGGGACCCGAAACCAGTACGTTTGCTGTTATTTACATTTCCTTCCTC
>PVHX01032616.1:0-13761 GCA_004024805.1 Geosciurus inauris
GGGTGCACAGCTCCTAGGAGCCCTTGGGGTGAGGGGGGGAAGGATGATTGGGCAGAATGACAGACTACACTTCCCAGATCCCCTGAGGGGCAGGTTCCAGGTGAATGTGAGGGCTGCATCCAGACTAAACTACCCAGAATCCCCAGGGGCCCACAGCTCCCAGGAGTCTCTTCAGTGATAGGAGTGACAAGTAGGAGAACTGCATTACCCACAATCCCCAGGGCCCCACAGCAGTGAGGTGGGCAGGGGTGGGCAGGGTCAGGTGGATGTGAGGGCTGCCTTGGTAGAATACTAGACTACACCACCCAGAATCCCCAGGGACCCACATCTCCCTGGAGCCTCTGAAGTGAGGGAAGGCACTACCCAGAATTCTTGGGGCACAAGGAGGGAAGACATGCAGTCTGGGGGCTTCATTTCTAAGTACAAGTTCTCCTCATCTTGACAGTGGCCACTGTTGACTGGCCATAATCCTAAACTGGATACAGTCCTTGGCAAAGTAACTGTCTCAAAGACTACACTTCCCAGAGGCTTCTGTGGCAGTTTCCATTTCCAGCCTGTGGCCCAGCCCTTGGGTGCATGGAAGATGAGTCCATTGCGTCCTATGACTGAGCACTTAGCAATGTGCACCTGCTGAATGTGGCCCCTCTGCCTCCTTGTCCATGGGCTATAGCTCTGCTTGGAGTGGCTGAGTGCAGAGGGTGGAGCTTAGGGATACCACGTCCTTGACTCTTTGTCCTCTTTTCCTGAATGTCCACTAGCAGTGATGTCACAGGTAAATACAATTGGACATCAGATAAAGCAGTGGGAACAGACTTTACTAACTACTGATGGTAGAGGAAAGACCTGAGCTCCATTATAATCTGTACAGAGGTAACTTGGGTATTTTAGAGAGGAAAGGAGGAATAGGGAAGAGTATCAGTGAAATAAAAAGTTGGGCCAGTCAGTGTACATGTGCTTAGGCCAGCTGTGCTTGCAGCATTTGTCTAAAAATTATGTCTTCCCACAGAGACTGGGAGAGAGGCCTTCTCCTGCTTGATGAATATATTTCAAGGTAATGGCTCTCAGGCTCTGAGAGAGGCCCCTCTAAGTTGCAAGAGATGCATATTGTCAATTGTAAGCTCTTTCTAGTAAATGCCTGGAGAAAAGGAGGTCAGGGGCCTGTCATCAGGTGTTGGTTAGGACATAGTAAGTTTTCCTGGCAGCCTTGAGCTTTGCTTAGGCAGTTGCTTTAGTGAAGGTGGGGGTGTTACACTTAGGCACAAACTATGCTGAATCTATGATCGCTGGGATTTACTTCCAGCAGGTTTGTGGACTTTGGGGAACAACTATCTGCCTGCCTGTTACAGGAGGACTGAGCCCATGCATCCTCCACCAGCAAGGCTTCCCTAGACTCAA
This sequence comes from Geosciurus inauris, assembly GCA_004024805.1. Lineage (NCBI taxonomy): Eukaryota > Metazoa > Chordata > Mammalia > Rodentia > Sciuridae > Geosciurus > Geosciurus inauris. The sequence goes on from PVHX01032616.1 coordinate 1,396, forward strand.
GAGGGCAGAGGCCATGACTGCTGTGCTGTGGGCTGCTATAGGGAGTGCCAGCTTCCAGCTCTCCCAGGAAACATGCAGAATCCCTGTCTTGGCCTGTGGCCTTTTCTGCAGCCGGAAGGTCCTGGAGTCCCAGCAAGGAGATGCCTGTAATGGAGGCACAGTTGGAGGCATGGGCTGCATGAGGGCATTTTGCTTTCTCCTACACTGAACATGGAGTGTCTTAGTGCTGAAAGTCAGAATCCTGACTCAGCCACCTGCATCATGCCCATTTTGGGGAAATGGACTAAAGTTCCTGGAGCTGACCTTTTTCTGGGACTGGACCTCCTGAATAGGATTGCCTATAATTATCAGAGGTCCTGGATGGAGACAAGATGTCCCTCCTCGGCCCCTACGTTCAACCCCTGTGGGGAGAGATATCCATCCTCAGAATCTAGACAAACAGGCCTCCCTTCCCCTCTCCCCTTTCTGACTTTGTTCAGGCATCCTGAGAAGAGGGGTTTGGCTCCCAGCCTGTTCTACCCTCACCCAATTTGAAGGGCCAGCCTGGGCCCAGTGGACACAGGTGAGATGCCTTGACCAGGTGGAGCATCCTCATATGCCTTCCTGAGAGCCCCTCTCTGCTGAGATTAACAGGAACATTTTGGCTGTTCCAAACTGGATGGATGAGAGGGTGTCTGGAGGAGATGTGAGGGGTGGTTTGTCCAGCTCTTGGCTTTCTGGGCTCCAGGACTTTGGGGACATGAAATGTGAGGGCAAACATTCACACCATAGCACCATCCGTTCAGATCAAGACATTGGGTGGTGGGCTCTATCTTAGCTTAAATGTCCAACATTGCATTCTGTGATAATCATAACAGTAAATTTTAGAGGTTATGCATCAAAACTAGGCAGTGGTCCAGCTCTCTCTGCAACACCAAACGAATTAACAGAATCCAAACTCAGGATGCAGTTGCTGCCTGTGGAGAGAGAAAAAGTTGTGTTGGAGTAATTAAGGTGCAGTACAAGGTCCTCTAAGGTGATCAGACATGGGTCTTAGGAGCTGCCTCCAGGGTCTCCCTGGCAGGTGTGGCTCTGTGGGGCTCCTGCAGTTGCCTCCAGTCTGGCTGTCCTTCCCCAGGAGGTTCCTATGGGCAAAGATTCAGACCTGGGTCTTTGTCCCTGCATTCTCCTAAGTTTATCACCTGCATCTACAGGTGTTTCCATACAGAACCCAATTTGCCCTACTGTGAGGCACAGTGATAAGGGAAGGTTAGGTGGTCCAGGTGTGAACTAGAGCAGAGACCTGGGGGAGCTCAGAGACCCCAGGGCCTCCATGGTATGAATGTTCTGCAGTTCTGCTGTTCACTCACCTACTGAAGCACATCCTGATTCCTTAAGTACTTGGCCATTGTGAGCAGAACTGTGTGTAATTGCATGCTGCATTTACACATCTTTAGACCTATGTTTTTGAAGCAGTTGTGTCAACTGTTAGGATCATGAATGTTGAGTCCTATGGTGAGACCACATTTAACTCTGGAAAACTGCCAAGCTCTTAAAGTGGTGAGATACTGTGTCCTCCAGCAGTAATACATGTGAATTTCTATATTTCACACAATCGATGTTGCATCATAAAGATTTGATCCATTGATAGGCACTTGGTGCCATCTCAGTGTCCTAGTTACCTTGTCCTCATGACAAGTGGTGCTGCATCCTGTCCTATGCTGCTTTGCCATCTGCGTTTCTTCTCCTTTAGATGTCCCTCCAGATCTTCACCCATTTTTAAATGGAGTGCTTGTTTTCTTATAATTAATTTTCTTTATCTATTTCAGATATGTCTTTTTAGGTATTTCTCCCAGTCTGTGGCTTGTCTTTTTTTTCCCTAAGTATGCCTTTTTCACAGAGTAAACATCTTTATAAGGTTCACATTATCAATTTTCTTTTGGAATTATTTTTGGAACTGTACTTAAAAACTCATGAAACATGTGCTCAGGAACATTTTCTTCTAGAATTTTTACAATTTCACACTTTAAATATGAGTCTATGGATTGTTTGAATGAAGTATTTTGTAATCTGTATCTCACCCTTGTTCATTTCCTCATATTGTTTCCAGTTATCTCAGCATCATCTGTGGAACAGAAATCCCTTTCTCCATCAAAGGCCTTTGTCCCTTTAACAAAATACAACAAATACAATTATACCTGATGTTTGAATTTTGATATATCAGTGTTTTAACATTTTTTAAGCAGTTTAACACTGTGCAGGAAATGAGTCTATTGAACTGTATGCACATGGGTGTGTTTGTGCTCTCCATTAATTTCCATTCATCTGCCTATTCCTTCACAGCAGAACGTTTTCTTCAGTGCCTCAGCTCTCTGCCTAGTTCTGGGATCCAGATGTGGAGTTCCTCAGGCTTGTCTTCTTGCAGGCAGTGTCATCTACTCTAGGCTCAGAGAGTCTTCTAGGAATTGGGTATTGCCCTGAATGTGCAGATCAAGCCTGAGAAAATCTCATCTTAACTAATTTGAGTCTAACAATCCTGATCAAGGAGTATCTGTGCACTTATTTATGTTTAATTTTATTTCTTTCTATTGTCTTTCAAGTTTTTCTAAAAGTACAATTGTACATTAAGACATATATAAGGATTTCAATTTGGGGGGATGCTATTATAAATGGAAATGCTTTAAATTTCTCTTATTGTAGTTTTGAAAGGTGTGGGTGGGATGGTGGGCTGTATTTCTGCTTGATTTCTAAAATTAGGACCTAAAATAATCAGAACAATGATTATTGTTCATAATTGTTCATTATTGTTCATTATTGTTCATATTGCTTCATTGGGATTGCCACAAGGGAGCCCAGGGTCACTACTCAACTGTGAGTGGTGAGTATCCTGCACTGCCCACAGTGGTGAGCAGGGAGCAACTGGAGCCACTTTTCCTGACCCACTTGAAGCTCCCTCTTGCCAGGATTTTGGATAATGTAGTCCTAGGATTAGGACTGTGGATAATGTAGTCCCATGGTTTGCCTGCTCATTGTAGGGGACCCAGGAGCTTCCATCCCTTAGGATTTCTTTTTTTTTTTTAATTTTTTTTTAGTTGTTGATGGATCTTTATTTTATTCATTTATTATTTATATGTGGTGCTGAGGATCGAACCCAGTGCCTCACGCATGCTAGGCAAGCGCTCTACCACTGAGCCACAGCCACAGCCCAGGATTTCTTTTTTTAAAAAATATTTTTTAGTTATAGGTGGACACAATGTCTTCATTTATTTATTTATTTTTAAATGTGGTGCTGAGGATTGAACCCAGGACCTCACATGTGTGAGGCAAGCACTCTGCCACTGAGCCACAACCCCAGCCCTCCCCTTAGGATTTCCAGTAATGCAGTCCCATGGTTCACCCACATGTTTTGCCTATAGTTACATGGAAGCTGCTTGTCCCTGTATCCTGAAAATTCTGAGCAGGGTTAGGGACATGTTAGTGCAAAGGTTAAAGTTAAGGTTAGCAATTTGCCTGCTATCTGCTGGGGATCCTAGCAGTTTCTGCCGCTTAGAATTGTGGGTAATGTAGTCCTGTGTTTTGCCTGCTCACCAAGGGGAGGGGGCTGTGGACGTCTGATTCTTGGCATTGTAGGTAGCAGTTCTGAGTTTTGCCTGCTCACCTTTTCTGAGAGTCCCATGGAAGTTGAATGTCATATGCTCACCCTGGTAACCTGTGGATTCTCTGCAGTGTTAGGGTTAGGGTTAATATTAGGACAAAGTCTAGGGTGTGGTTAACATTTTGCCAGCTGTCTTTTGGGGATCCTGGCTGCTTCTGCCAGTGAGGGCTCTGGGGAATGTAGTCCTGAGTTTTGCCCACTCACCTCTGCCAGGAGTCCCATGGAAGCTGAAGGGCACATACTCACCCTGATATCCTGAGGATTCTGAATAGTGTTTTAGTCAGGGCAAAAGCTACGGTAGGTTTAGCATTTGGTAAGTTGTCTGCTGGGATCCTGGCTGCTTCTGCCACTTAGGGTTGTGGGTAAGGTAGTCCTGTGATTAACCAGGACTCACTGTGGGTGATCCTAGGAAATTTTTTTCCCCTTGGGAATGTGGACAATGTTGACCTGCATTCTGTCTGCTCACTGCTCAAGGAGGGAAAACCCTGATGACTTCCATTAGTTGGCATTATGAGTAATGTAGTTCTGAGTTTTCCCCTCTCACCTCTGTCAGGAGTCCCATGGAAGCTGAAAGCCACAGACTCTGTTGCCTTGAGGATTCTGAGCAGTGTTAGGGTAAGGATTAGGAGTATGGTAGGTTTAATGTTTGTTTTGGTACTAGGGATTGAACCAGGGGTGGTTAAGCACTGAGCCACATTCTCAACTTTTTTTTATTTTGAGATAGAATCTTGTTAAGTTTCTTAGGGATTTGCTAAGTTGCTAAGGCCAGCTTTGAAGTGGTGATCCTCCAGCCTCAGCCTCCCAAGCCACTGGAATTAAAATCATGCACCAAGGTTTAGTGTTTTGATGATTATCTGCTAGGGATCCTGGTGTTTCTGCCACTTAGAATTGTGGTTAATGTAGTCTTATGATTATCCCACTCACTGTGACTAATCCTAGGAGATGCTTTCCCATAAGCTTTCTGAACACTCCATCATTGTCTGTGCAGCAGATGTTCCTTTCTTCATTGAAAGTCTTTTTCCCTTTGACAAAATCAGCTGCCTGCAGGTAGTGGGTGTGTTTTGGGCTCTCCACGCATCTCCACTTATCTGCCTGTGTATTCCTTCACCGCATCACATTTTCCTCACTGCTTCAGCTGACAGGTGTTGTGATACAGATGTGTGAGTTCTTTGTCCTTTTGTAGTCTGTGTCATCTGTTCAGAAACATTTTGCTGGAAATTTGGGTGTGATTGCACTGAATCTGCAGATCAAGTTTGAGAAAATTGCATTTTGACTATATAGAGACCTGAAAAAGAAATATTTCTGTATCATATTTTGTTTTATTTTTTCAATTGCATTTAAAATTTCTGAAAGTGCAATTGTAATTTAAAACATATATTTTAAGATTTCAATTTTGGGGGTGTGTGTTAGAGTTCCCTAGAGGAACAGAATCAACAGGAAGTATAATTATAAAAAGGGACTTATGAGGTTGGCTTATGCAACCAGAAGCTGAATAGTCTACAATAGCCATTTGCAGGCTGGGGAGCTGGAAGAATCAGTAACTGTGCAGTTCAAGAGGCTAAAGCCCTAGAACCAGAGAGATCAACTGCGCTACCCTAGTAGGAGACCAAAGGCTTCTGGAGGATCACGGGAAGTAGCCACTTTGGAAGAGTGAAGCAGGAATCCAACATCCTTAGATGATCACAGCAGAAATCAAGAACCTGTTCAAGAAGAATTGAGCTTTCATCTGCTCTGTTTTATTGTCCTTCCAACTTTCATTCCATCCAAGCTATCATGCTATTGGATGGTGCTCCCTACACTTAGGGAGAGTCTCCATTTCAGTTGGCTATCCTATATGCCAATCATTCCTAGACACACCCATAAATCCCTTAATCCTCAGTGTTTCTTAATTCAATCAAGCTTACAATTCAAATTAACCATTACAGGGTGCTATTGTAAATGGAATTGTTTATTTTTTTCTTATTCTAGTTTTTAAATTCTAATTTTCCCTATATATTACTGCTGATATATAAGAAATCATTTGACTTTTGCCTATTGACCATCTATTTTGCTTTTTGCTATTTTTATCCATTATGATCGAACATGGGGTGGTGGATTCTATTGCTGTTGGATTTCCAAAATTATGGCCTAGAAAAATCAGAACCATGAATTTCAGAACTTCACCAGGACTGCCACAAGGGGGCGCAAGGCCGCTGCTGAACGGTGAGCACTGAGCATCCTCAACTGCCCACAGTGGCCAGCAGGGGGTGCTCAGAGTGATTATTTTCTGATCCCTTTGAATTATCTGCCTGTCAGGGATGAGTGTCCTGTGCCCACAGCAAGCTTCCTTCTCAGGACTCACCTAGGGAAATGTCATGACTATGGACACCTGGGGTCCATGTCCACAGTGAGGTAACCCTAAACTTCAAGACCTGCCCTAACACCCACCTTGCTGTCCACCAGGGGAGACCATGGCTGTGGACACCTTGGGGCTATGACTGTGGTGACAAAAGCTCCCTTCTCCTTGGGACCCACAGGGAGAGATGCTGCATCTGGGGACACTTGGGTGCCATGTCCACAGTGAGGTGACTAACGCTAATCTTGAGACCCACCCAGGAAGAGGCTGCAGACACCTTGGGGCCATGATTGTTGTGGTAGATCCTCCTTGGTACCCTCAGAGGGAGATGCCTTGGTTGGGGACACCTGGGTGCCATGTCCACAGTGAGGTGACCCTACCGCTAATCCTGAGACCCACCCAGGAAGAGACCATGGGGCCATGACTCTTGGTACCCTCACAGGGATTTGCCTTGGCTGGGGACGCCTAGGGACCATGTGTACCATGAGATTTCTTCCCCTTGGCATCTACATGTGGATGCCACTGTGGTTTTGGGACACTTGAAGTCAATCTGAGGAAAAGGAGGTGAAGAATTAAGAAAAGCCTCTTGTCCACTGTCCCATGTGCTGAGGAAGAAGCTGTGCTATGTGCTTTACTTTTGTAGGTACTATTTTAGTGGGACTTAATTTTACAAAAATATCCTTTGGTTAAGGCTTTGGTGGCTCATTGTCATAGTATGCTAAAGTACATTTTATGGGAAGAAATCCCAGGAAAATGAAAGGAGAAACCCTGAGACATAAACTCAAGATAGTGCAGGGGAGACATTGGGGTCCCAGCTCCTGGAGCCTCACTAGTTCCTGAGGGGAAGGGCTAATGCCACCTAATTGTCTTTATTTTTATGGCTATCTTTAAAAAGTGTTAAAGTACTTGAAAAATATTGAGAAATTGATGTATCAATGTGATAATAACATTGCAGCTGTATTGAAGGGTCTTCCCACTGTGTGACTATGAGTTTTGTAGAAAATACAGGGCTTTGGGTAAGTCTGCACACAGTCAAGTGGCCCACCTGACAATTACCAGAAGCCACTATGGTGACAACTGTGCCTGAATACACTGCCAAGAATCCCTGGGGTGCCTGGGAAAACATCTTGCTACAGCTCCCACAGTCCTTTGTGGAGAAGGCTGGACAGGCAGTCACTGAGCTACACTACCCTGATTCCTTGGGATACCAGGGCAAGCACATGGTCCAAAGCCTCCAAAGGCCTCCTTGGTGAGGGTTGAGCGGCACAATGCCAGTCTGCACTGGCAGAATCTTCATGGTTCTCTGGATATCCACATGGCATGCAGCTCCCAGCCTCTGGGGTGAGGGATGCATGGGCAGAACAACTGAATACAGTAACCATGAGCCTTGGGTGCCTGCAGCTCCAAGAGGTCTCTGCAATAGAACTGGACATCACTGCCTAGAGTTCCCAAGCTTCCACTTGTGAGATACGCAGTCTGGAGCTCCCATGGCCCTCCATGACCTATACAAGCAGAACACAGCACTACATTGCTCAGAATGCTTGTAGGGAAATGTTCAGACTGCACCTCCAATAGTCCTCTGTGGTAAGAGCTGCATGTGTAGGTCACTGGACCACAGTACTAGAAAACTTCAAGGTACCTGTGAAAGCATGTAGCTGCAGCTTACATAGACATCTGGCAGAGGTGTGTGTGGGAAAAACGCTGGACTACATTACCCACAATTCTCAGAGGGCAGCAGAAGCTCACATGACAGCTGTGAGCTAACAAAATGTGGGACTGCATCACCCACAATCCTAAGAGGGAAGAAGCTCTCAGCGTCTCCCACAGAGAACCAGCAAAACACTGGACTGCCTTACCCACAGTCTTCTGTGTTGGGGATTTCTCCCATCAGGAGCCTTAGTAATGTGGGACTACATCACCCACAATCCTCAGGGGGTGGATGGGGGCACACATAGGAATTCCCCCATCATGAACTGTAATATGTGGGGACTACATCACCCACAATCCTCAGGGGGTGGGGATGGGGCACACATAGGAATTCCCCCATCATGAACTGTAATATGTGGGGACTACATCACCCACAATCCTCAGGGGGTGGGGATGGGGCACACATAGGAATTCCCCCATCATGAACTGTAATATGTGGGGACTACATCACCCACAATCCAACTCGTCTGAGCCAGAAAATACATGAGACTTAATTATCCACAATCCTAATGGGACAGAAGTTCCCTGGGTTCTGCAGAGAACCAGCAAACTACTGGACTACATTACCCACAACCCACAGGGGGTGGGGGCAGCACACAGAAGCATGCTCCCAATATAAACTGGCAAAATGCCGCACTACATTACCCACAGCCCTCAGGGATGGAAGCTTGCAGAACTCTTTCCACCACTTCCTGTGGGTGGGCAAAATTCTGGACTAAATGACCTACAATCCTAAGGGAGTCGAAGTTCCCTGGATCCCCCCATGAAGAGCCACCCAAATGCCGAACTACGTTACAACTGTCAAGGTTACAATTAGGTTTACGAGGTTGGCTGGCTCTACCTTGGGAGATCCTACGTGCCCTGGGTGCTTCCTCACCCAAAGGATTATAGGTGAATGTAGTCCTAGATCTTACCCACACACCTCTGCCAGGAGACCCACGGAAGTTGAGTGCCATATGCTCGCTCTCATACCTTGAGGAATTTGAGTAACTTTAGGGTTAGGGGTAGGGCTAGTCAAAGATTAGCCACATGGCTAGGGCTAGTGAGATTGGCAAAACCAAGGGGTATCCTTGAATTTCTGCCACTAAGGACCAAGGGTACATGGGTAGTAGAACCATTAACCCTGGAGATGCGGGGAACATCCTCCCCTTTAGGATTATGGGTAATATAGTCCCAACACCTCCCACTCAGAGCTTGGTATTCTGGAAGCCTCTCCCCTAGGTATTCTTGGACTTACTATTCACATTAAGGAAGTTTGGCAACTTCCTTCCACTCCCACCATGGAATTGTGGGTAATGTAGTTCCACAGTTTATTATAAATGTGGAGAATTGTGGCAGCTTCCTCCCATATTAGAATTGTGGGTAATGTAAACCCATGACTTGTCCTCTCCATGCTGGGAACTTTGTTGCCCTTAAGATTATGGGCAAAAGTGTCCCAACATTTGCCTGCTCGCTGCTGTACATTCTTGGAACCTCCTCCTGAAGTACTGTGGGTGAAGTAGTCACGAGCTTATCATTCACTTTGGGGCATTCGGGGAACAGCCTACAGCGTAGAATGATGGGTAATATAGTCTCACATTTTACACCGTGGTTTTTTGGGGGGGATGGTTGCAGGAGCTTCCTCCCCTGTTAGAATTGTGGAGAATGTAGTTCTGTGATTTAGATTCTCTCTGAAGAAAATTCTGGGAACTTCCTCCCTCCTAGGATTATGGGTAATGTAGTCCCAATTGTCTGCCCACTGGTGGGTATTCAGGGAGTCTCCTCCCTAAGGATTGTGGGTAATGTAGTCCCATGGTTTGCCCTTATAAAACAAAGGATTCTGGGAACTTCCTCCACCATAGAATTGTGGGTCATGTAGTCCCATGTTTTACACTAACTGGAATTGTGGGAGCATCCTCCCCTCTTGGACTTGTGGGTAATGTAGTCCCATGATATATCCTCTTTGTCCAAAGGATCCTGGGAACTTCCTCCCCCTTAGGATTATGGGTAATGTAGTCCCAATATTTGCCTGCTCACGACTAGGTAATTTTGGATGCTGCCTCTCCTAAGTATTGTGTGTAGTCACAGGCTTACTGCTTACTTTGGGAATTCTGGGAACTTCCTCCTCGCATAGAATTGTAGGTAATGTAGTTCCATAATTTTTACTACCTCTGGGGAATTGTGGGAGTTTCCTCCCTCTTAGAATTCTGGGTAATGTGGTCTCACAATTTGTCCTCACCATGCAAAGGATCCTGGGAACTTCCTCTTCTAACCATTATGGATAACATAGTGCCAACATTTCCTTGCTCACTACTAGGTATTCCGGGAGCCTCCTTACTGCTTGGCATGGTGGGCTATATAATCCCACGTTTTGCCTGTTCACTGCAATAGATCCTGGGAAATGCATCTTCTTAGTGTCGGGTCCGCTCGGGAGCCCACGTTGGCTGGCCAGGGCCGGCGCGAGCTGTGGGGAGGGGGGAGGCAATCGGCCTGCGCCTGCGCGGGCTGCAGGGCGGGGGGAGGCAATCGGCCCACACCAACTCCGGCTGTGAGGCGGCAATCAGCTCGGGCCCGTGCAGGCTGCAAGATGCAGGGTGCCGATCAGCCCGTGCACCTGCGGGCTGCAGGAAACGGAGCGGCGGATGGCCCAGCAGATGCAAGCTGCAGGGAAAGAAGCGGGAAGTGGCCCGCATGCGCAAGGAGCAGCTGGCCGTAAGCAGGAACCAGAAAAAAAAGAACTCTGACGTCAGCAGGAGGCCCTGACCAATACCAGGGGGTAAAGGACTCTGGGTGCCCTCCTCTTCCTGCCTCAAGCCCTTCTCTTCCGGCCTTAAGTCGTCCCTTCCTGACCGAGCCCTATAAATTCTTTGTGCTTCCAAATGCACGTCCATTTTCTCCCCATTCACCCTGTTGAGCGGGAGTTTGCCGGGAGTGTGCTTCCCAGTAAAGCCTTTCCCGGCGGTTTTGCTTTGCGACTGGTGCTTGCTGAATGGTTTTATTTTACCTCCTTTGGTCATTTAATCTTACACTTAGAATTGTGGGAAGTAAAGTTCCATGATTTGCTTGCTCGCCACTGGATGCCCTGGGAAACACTTCCTCTAAGGTAATTTTTGATTTACTACTCACTTTGGGGAATCCTGGGAATTTCCAGCCTATACAATTGTGGGTATTGTAGTTCTAGATATTACCACTTTTGGTGGCAGATATTGGAAAATTACTTCATGTTAAATTATGATTGATGTTTCCCTCGTAGAAGCAGTCCTGTAACCAGCAGACCTGTGACCCTCCAGTGAACCTGGTAGTGCCACACTTCCTGGGCTTCTGGGCCATGTGGCAGCTGGAAGCCGGCAGGGTGCTGTGCTCCCACTCTGGCTTTTGCCCTGCTGCTGCCAGCCACTGTGTGCAGAGCCCCAGCCTCCCCTCCACGTAGGCAGGAGTCACCAGCTGGACACGGAGGTGGGTCCAGAAGGAAACCCTTGCTGAAGTGAGCTTCTCTTGAGCCCACAGGTTCCTCCTCTCCAGGAAGGAGACCACTCACATGACGGGATCAGAGAGTTCCAAGGTCAGGAGCCTGCCCTGTGCCGCGGGACCTCTGACCAGAGGCTTCTCCTGGGAGCAGCTGGGCAGAGGCAGAAGAGCAACACGACAGAGCAGTTCCTAGAGTGGCTGTGTATTTCCCAGGAGCACCGAGAAATCACCAAGTCCTGGGTGAGTAGCTTGCTTGACTGTTCCATTTCCTTCTGTTATTTATTTATTTGGTAAAGGGGGCCAGGGATCCTTAGGTCAGGGGGCTGAGTTGATCACTTCTGTATTTTGGGGGGGGGTACCAGGGATTGAACACAGGGACACTCAACTACTGAGTCAGGTCCCAGCCCTATTTTATGTTTTATTTGGGGTTGGGGTTAGGGTTAGGGTTCAAGGTTGAGGGTAAGAGTTTAGAGTTTAGAGTGCAGGGATAGGGTAAGGGTGAGGTGAGGGTAGAGGTTAGCGGTTAGGGTTTGGGTTCAGGATGAGCATGAGGGTAGAATTTAGGGTTTAGGGTTTGGGGAAAGGATTTACGGTGTGTGGATTATGGTTTAGGGTTTGGGTTTTGAATTTTTGTGTTTGGGGTTAGGGTGTAGAGTTAGGGTTAGGTTGTAGGGTTGGAGTTCGGGATAGGGTGTAGGGATAGAGTGTAGGGTTTAGGTTTAGGGATTAGGGTTAGAGTGCAGGGTTTAGGGTTTAGGGTGAGGGTAAGGGTTTAGGGTTGGGCTTAGGGTTAGTATGTAGGATGTAGGGTTAGGGTTAAAGGTTTGGGTTAGGGTGAGGGTGAGTGTTAGGGGTTAAGGGTTAGGTTTAGAGTTAGGGTTAGGTTTAGGGGTTAGGGTTTGGGTTTAGGGGTTAGGATGGGGTTGAAAGGTAAGGGTTAGGGTTTTGGTTAAGGGTTAGGGTTGGGGTTAAGGTTAGGGTTTAGGGTTAGGGTTAGGGTTAGGTTTGGGGTTACGGTTAGGGTTCAGGTTAGGGTTAGGGTCAGGGTCAGGGTTTAGGGTCAGGGTTTAGGGTCAGGGTTTAGGGTTTAGGGTCAGGGTCAGGGTCAGGTTCAGAGGTTAGGGTTAGGGATTAGGGATTAGGGTCAGGGTCAGGGTTTAGGGTCAGGGTTTAGGGTCAGGGTTTAGGGCTAGGGTTTAGGGTTAGGGCTAGGGTTAGGGCTAGGGCTAGGGCTAGGGCTAGG
>PVHX01032617.1:0-13758 GCA_004024805.1 Geosciurus inauris
TGTATAAGTACCACATTTTCTTTATCCATTCATCTATTGAAGGGCACCTAGGTTGTTTCCATCGCTTAGCTATTGTGAATTGAACTGCTATGAACATTGATGTGGCCATGTCATTATAGTATGCTGATTTTAAGTCCTTTGAGAATATGCCGAGGAGTGGGATAACTGGGTCAAATGGTGGTTTCATTCCAAATTTTCTGAGGAGTCTCCATACTTCTTTCCGGAGTGGTTGTATCAACTTGCATTCCCACCAGCAATGTATGAGTGTACTTTTTTTCCCACATCCTTGCCAAAATTTATTGTTACTTGTGTTCTTGATAATTTCCATTCAGACTAGAGTTAGATGAGACCTCAGTGTAGTTTTAATTTGCATTTCTCTAATTGCTAGAGATGTTGAACATTTTTTCATATATTTGTTGACCAATCTTATTTCTTCTTCTGTGAAATATCTATCAGAGTCTCCGTTTTCTTCTAGTAGTTCCAGTATTTCTAGGCCTTTGATCCACTTAGAGCTGAATTTTGCTCAGGATGAGAGGTAGCGATCTAGTTTCATTCTTCTATATAAGGATATTCAGTTTTCCCAACACCCTTTGTTAAAAACTCTGCCTCTTCTCTAACATACACTTTTGTTACCTTTATCAAGGATCAGATGACATGTTTATGTGAATTTATCTCTGGGTCTTCTATTCTATTCCATTGGTCTTCATTTTGTGTTTTTATGCCAATACCATGATGTTTGTTTGATGTTCTACTACAGCTCTGTAGTAGAATTTAACCATCTATTTCTTGACTCATATACTGTATTCGAACTGCATTAACTTAATCATTATGAAATACAATTAATTAGTCTCCTTAGGCCAACCCCCATATTCATTTCTCTCTCATCTACTCAGAATACTTTCAGAGGTGTCTTCTGAATTTGTAGACCTAACAGCAAATTATATGTATTCTTAAAAAGCTCTGTATGGAGCTGTGATAGGCAGGATGGATAGCCATTGATTTGAGTGTGTCTACATTATTAAATAAAGAGGATCAAGAGTGATGCAAACATCTTCACACCTTTTATCTCATTTGAGTCTGATGCCAATGAATGTCATAGATAAGTAAAGGTTTCCATTTTGCCATTCTGCTGAGCTTCAAAGCAATGAATGATTCATCCAAGATCAACTAGCTAAGAAGTGAGAGAATCACAAGTCAGATCTTAGTTTGATACCAAGCCAGTTCCCTTTCTACAGCATCAGATACTATCTTTGATACTGTTCTGCCCATACAGTTTTCTCATCCTCATTCCAAACACTCCTACGATTGACACTCTTTGGAAACCCACATCTTTTAAATTATCTGTATTTTAGGGCCGTGATCATGCTTTCCCCTATCCAGTGTAAATATTGTGATTCAACACACCCAAACATACTCTCACTAACATTTACAATGCTTTTATCCCTTACACATTCCTACCATAAAAGCCTTCTACCTTAGATCAATACTATCTTTCCTACCCTAGTTATCTTTTGGGATGGCTGCAGACTAGAAAACCATCTGTGATATGAATTGCTACTTACTGTTCCCATCCTCATCAAGAACTTGTGCCACTCAGCATCCATTTCAGGGTTCTCCCTTCACTTGCTCCCCTGTGCCTGGCACTTTAAGACCCATCTTGCTTCCTTGTCACTTTTCAACTCACCATCCTCAGACATCTGTCCTAATTGTTCTACTGAAACTGCCTGTGCAGGGAGTCCCTGATATCTACATACAGTGACATGGTTCTAGTTCTGGCCTTACTTGACACCTCTGGAATTGGATGCTAGACCATTCCCTTTTACTTGAAATTGCTCCTATCCTTTATGCTATTCTCAACAGGTCATCTTACTTCCTCCTTAGTAATTTTTAAGTTTCTCCCCTTCTTCCTATCCATAGTGTAATGATGTTTTCTGAGGAATCTTTAAGGTTTGGTCCTTGGAGATAAGACTGCTTCTTCTTACTCTGCATAGTTTCCCTCAGAAAAATCACCCACTCCTTTCACATTGAACATCCCACATATCACCTAAACTATAGGGAGTGCAGAGAATTTGGGAACTGATGGAGAAAAAGCGTCTGACCTCCAGGGAACAGTAGCATACATGGCTTTATCTGCATTCCAGTTTTGAAAGGTTTGCCTGTGAGGGCAAGTCCACACAGCATGAGACCATTGTGCAGGGAGGTAAGGGAGCTCTTACGAAAGTAGGGAGTCAGATGGGGGCTTATATGTCTATGGTATTAATAATTCAGCATTTCATCTTATCTATCTAGCAGATGTTGGATGATGTTTCTCAGAGTATGCAAAAACAGCAGTCTCTAACTGGCTAAAAATCTGCTTGTTTGGACTATATTTAAAACAATTGGATGTGTAAAAATACAAGTTCGGCACGAGCAGGCTTTTGAGCTCATGAGTGTCAGCCTGCTGTGAAGAAGTAAGCAAACTAAAGGACAAAAAGCAGAGGCCATCTTGGGTTCACTTATGTCATAGCAGCTCAGATTTCTGTTTGAACCCCAGGAACATCAAAACTAAACCTGATATCTTTCCACTAAATATAGTTTCTTTTTCTTTTACTCTATCTCAGATTATGTCATTGAAGTTAACATGCTGCTCCTCCTCTGCTGGTTTTATCAATAAAATGTTATTGGAATGTGAACACTTCCATTCATTCTCATATTTGTCTATGACTGTTGTTACAGTTTAGATGAGAGTGTCCCCCAAAGACATGTGTGGAAGGCATGGTCCCCAATACAACAATGTTCAGAGGTAGGGATTTGGGGAAGTAATTGCATGAGAGGGTTCTGACTCTTATCAGTGGTTTGAGACATTGAGGGATTCATAATTTGAATGGACTATTGGGAGGTGGTGGGGACGATAGGAGGTAGGAACTGGTTGAAGGGAGTAGGTCCTTGGAGCATGATCTTGGGGACTCTCTCTTGTTCCCAGCCTCCCTGCCTCTCTGGCTGCCATGGAGTGAACAGCTTTGCTCAGCCACACCCTTCTGCTATGATGCACTGCCTTACCACAGGCCAGAGAAAATGGAGCCATCTAACCACAGACTGACAGCACTGAAATTATAACCAAAATAAACCTTCCCTCCTGTAAATTGATTTTCCCATGTATTTTGTCATAGCAACAAAAAAAAGATAGCTGTTTTTATTCCCAATAGCTGAGTTGAATAGCTGCAAAACAAGACCATATGTTTTCATATGGTCAAAAATATTTACTATCTGACCATTTACCTAAAGTCTGTCAATCCCTGGTATAACTGTGAAGTTCCCAAACCTGAATAACCCACAGGGTCCTTATGAGGTAGTCACAATACATCTCAGTTATACTTACACCATATTCCCCACCACTCTTTGAAATCACAGCCCTATCAAACCACCAGTAGTTTCCTTTATGTACAAGGAGGCTTTATCCTTGACACCATTGTTCCTGCTCTTTCTACCCAGTATGTATCTTTCCTCCTTAGACTTTTCTCAGTCACCTATTCATTTTATAAGATTCAAGGGGTACCTGTTCTGGGAAGCACTTCCTAAACCTCTCTTCCAATGTTGCACTGACTTCTTCTGCCTCACTGTATAGATTTTGATCATAGTACCAACAATTTTTCTCATGTTTAAAAACAGTGTAGTCTACCTGTCCTTAAATAGCAGTTTGTTCAGATATGCATTTCTACATTGGAAATCATATTATATCTATGTTGAAAGCACTATGCCTTTGTTTTTAGATGTGTGACACCAGTCTGATTCTTCATACTTTGGATCCAACTGTCTTTTATAACCTTTTTGAGATCTTTTTATCCCTAGTGGTTTTGTAATTAATAGCTTTTTTCTTCAGAGCATTTTTAGATTTACAGAAAAGTCTAATTGAGCAGAAAGTACAGAGAGTTCTCATACCTTCTTTAACCCTCCCACCTACACATGCACCCATGGTTTCTCCTGTTATCATCTTGCATTAGTGAGGGATTCATTTGTGACAACTGATGAATCAACATTAACACGTGATTATAAGCCAAAGTCTATAGTTTATGGTTCACTTTTTGTGTTATACATTCTATGGGTTTTAGCATATGTTTAATGATATTTATTCATGTTTATAAAAATATACAACATGATTTCTCTGTCCTAAAATCCTCTGTGTTCTACCTATGTATCCCTCCCTCTCCTGACTCCTAGCAACCACTGATCTCTTTACTGTCTCCTTAGTTCTTTTTCCAAAATGGCCCAGAGTTGGGGTTATATTCTTGCCAGTTCCCTCATTTAGTGATATACACGTAAGGCTCCTCTGTGTCTGTCTGGATTCATGGCTCATTTGTTTTTTATCACAGAACAACATTTCACCATCTGGATGTATCGCAGGGATTTTTTTAACCATTCACTGGTTGAAGGATAACTTGGTTGCTTCCAATTTGGGGCAATTATGAATAAAGTTTTATTAAAATTTGTGTGTACCTAAATGTTCAGCTCTCAGGTTGAATACCGCAGAGTGCCATTGCTGGATCATGTGGTAGGCATATGTTTAGCTTTGTAAGACATGTCCATACTGTCTCAAAAGAGAATGTATCATTTCAAATCCCCACTTGTAATAAATAAGAGTCCCACTCCTCCATATTTCCACCAGTATTTGGTGTTGCCAATGTTTAAATTTTAGTCACTCCAATAGGTATGTAGTGGTATGTCGTTGTTTTAACTTGCATTTCCCTAATGGCATAGGATGTTGAGCATCTTTCCATAAGCTTATTTGCCACCTGTATATCTTCTTTACTAAGGTGTCTGTTCAGATCTTTTGCACCATTTTCAGTTGGCTTGTTTGCTTTTTTATCACTTAATTTTACCAATAACCTTTTACTACTATTATAATTATCAACATTACTCACAATGAGATCAAACATTTATGAGTGCTTAACAAGTAACAGTGTATTAGTCAGCTTTTTCATTGCTGCAACTGAAAGAACAACTGTAGAGGAGGAAAGGTTTATTTAGGGGCTCACAGTGTCACAGGTCTCAATCCATAGGCAGCAGGCTCCATTCCTCCAGACTCAAGGTGAGGCAGGACACTATGGCAGGAGAGTGTGGCAGAGCAGAATAGTTCTCAGGTCACCATCAAGAAGCAGAGAGAGAGGTCTCCACTTGCCAGATACAAATATATATCCCAAAGCTATGCCCCCAATGAAACACTTCCTCCAGCCACACCTCACCTGCCTCTAATTACCACTCAATTAATCCCAACAAGGACTGATTTACCAATTAGGCAAGGCTATAACCCAATCATTTCTCCTCCTCCTTGCATTGTCTTACATGTGAGCTTCTGAGAGACACTTCACATCCAAACCATAACATTCTGCCCCTAGACCCCAAAAGCTCACAACCATCTCACAATGCAAAATACATTTTGTCCATTTCCAAGAGTCCCCATAGTCTCAACAGTTCTGAGGTTGCTCAAGATTCAAGTCCAAAGTCTTCTCTGAGGTTCAAGGCAATCTCACATTGTGAGCTCCAATAAAATTAAAAGCAATTTACAAGTATCCAAAATATAAAGGTACAGAGTAAACATTTCCATTCACAAAAATAGGGGCATAGAAAAAAAGTAAGACTAAAATCCAGCTGGGTAAACAAGTCCGGTAGCTCCATGTCTGGCATCTGGAGCACATGGCATGATGTTCTCTCCAAAAGGCTTGTGTAACTCTGTCCCTGTGGCCTTGTTTGCAGCCCAAGTGATCTTTCTTTTGGCTTGTCTCTGCTAAATTCCTGCAATTTCCTTAGGATGATGTCCCATATGACTGGCATTTCTTAATCTAAGGGGTCTCCATTGCAGCTTCGGCTTCTTCACATCTCTACACCTTGCCTTCTCAGGGAGTACCTGCAGGGACTCAGACTGTGTTGCACTTTGCCTAGCTTCCAAAGCTTCCTTTGAAATCTTGATGGAAGACTACATGACCCTCTAACTCCAGCATCCTGCATTCCTCCAGAACCAGCACCATGTAGTTGACACCGAGGTCTTCTGCCATCTTGAGCAGTAGCCAAGCCTCCAGGGACCCTGGATGCATCAGCCTCAGCTTGTATGGCTGAGCACATTTAAAAAACCTTCTTTGGCACTTTTGTACGAGATGGATTCCCCACTGGTCTCTTCTCAAGAGAATTTTCATTTTTCATTCCCTTGAGCTTGAGATGGGTGTGGTCTTGCCAGCTTCAGAGATGCCCTCAAGCCATCTTTCTCATTGTCTCTGGCAAAGTCTTTAGCATTTCTTTAGTGGCAGTAAAGTCTTTCCCAACTGCAACTTCCTTAACCCTAGTTACAACTCCCACATTTCAAGTCCAAGTTTTCCAAATCTTTCCGTTCTGCTTTCTGCTCCTGATTATCACAATAAATTTAAAAAACGCCAGCAATATCCATGCCACTGCCTGAATGCTATGCTGCCTAGTCATTTCTTCTGCTAGATTAAGAAGTCTATTACTTTTAAAATCAGCTTCACAGAAAGTCTCAGGACAGGGGAAGAAATGCAGACAACTTCTCAGCCAGAACATAACGTGAATGGCCTCTACTCCAAATTCCAACAGAGTCCTCTGAACCCTTATGAGCCTTGTCTTCACTGTCTTTTGCCCTATTGACATTCTGGTCTTCTGAGCTCCCACCAGAATCAGCCATTAAGCTCCATTTACAACAATCTAAAGCATTTCTGGCTTGCACTGCTAAGCATCTCAAAATTCCTCTTACCAATTCCAAAAAGCTCAAAAAGCTTCTGAACCACATGGTCAAATTAGTCACAGCAATGTTCTCACTTCTTAGTACCAATTTCTGTTTTAGTCAGCATTTTTGCTGCTGTGACTAAAACATTTGACCAGAACAATTGTAGAAGAGGGAAGGTTTATTTTAGGGTTCATGGTTTCAGAAGTCTTCATCTATGTAAGGCCGGCTCCATTCCTTGGGACTCATGGTGAGGCAGAACATCATGGTGGAAGAATGTGTAGCAGAGGTAAGCAGCTCACATGGTAATCAGAGAGCAGAGAGAGAGGATCTCCATTTGCCAGGAACAAATATGTCCCCCAAAGCTGCACCCCAGTTTTCACCTCCTCCAGCCATACCCTACCACTTCAGTTACCACTCAGTTAATCCCTGTCAGGGGATTAATTCACTGATTGGGTAAAGACTCTTACAACTCAATCATTTCTCCTCTGAACCTTCTTGCATTGTCTTACATGTGAGCTTTTGGGGGACACCTCACATCCAAACTATGACAAACATATATTGCAAAAAGTGATTTATAAGCATTGTTACATATACTCCTCATATTAGCACTTATTTTTCCAGGAATAGGTGACTCAGAGAGGTTCAATAACATGTCTAAGATCACATGGCAAGTAAGCAATAGCACTGGAAATGCAATCTAGTCTTTGAATTCTCAGGACCAAAATCTTAACCATTGTACAATAGATCTACCCTTTATTCTGTTGAAGTGGGAAAGGTTGGTTTCTTCTCGCTAAGCTAGAACATCAAAAGGGCAAGAAGAGAAGTGTGCCGAAACAAAATCTAATCTATACCCATCTAAATCTTATTAGAAGCATGACAAGAAATGCATCCGCCTGTAAGGAGAAAAAGAAAAAGCCTTGGAAACAGTTCTTACGTTTTCCACTTAGACTATTTTTAATTTTTTCTCCTAAAATCAAATAGACAAAAGTGTAAAGTGTAAGAGTGGTGTTGTTGTGTTGTTTGCCCTCTCAAGTTACTAATGGGCCAATTAGCAATTTCTAATTTGGTCTATTGCTCCCTTCCATCTGAGTCAATTATTAATCCAAATAAGACAATTGTCACAATCCGTTTAGCATAATAAGGGCTTCTTCTGTTAGAGAATATATGTATCTTGGACATTAAGATGATTCATAAAACTATACATGTGACACAAATGTTATGTAAAGGATGAAAATAAGGCAGATTATCAAGCTGAGCAACATTCTTGTGCTTTCACTAGTGCCTGCTAATCAGAATTCCATTCTTTGGCATAAAAACATTCGAACCTTCAAACTGATCCTACAGGTCTTCTGTCTTCTCTCACTTCTATACCTTTTTATCCTTTGGCTGCTTTTTGTGGTTTTACATGATTTTTAAAATTATACTCCTAGAGCAGGAACCAAATTCACTTCGGCTTCCTCAGGAATGCAAGAGTGGAGTCAGGCCTCAAAGAGAAGTTTTCAAACTTTTCCTCCTGCCATCTCAATGCTGTCCTCCCCACCCTCAACTAAGAAAAGGCCAGTGCCTGAGCAGCTGGGATCACTGGGGGCACATCCTTCTCCACTCGGCTCAGTTTCTTCCCTGAACCTCAAGCTTTTGGGCAAAATCATTTAATCTCTTCCCCCCTTTCTCCCACCCCCATCCTGTCTTAAACTACCCTATCCTCTTTCAGTCAGCCCTCTCCACCAACCCATCTTCTCCCCTTATTATAAAATAAAACTCCATGGAATGGTATCATTCAAAAACACTGCTGTTAACTCTGAGAAGGACGGAGAAGAACACAAAAAGAAAATGATGAAAACCAACCCAGGAAAATGGCAAGGGTTCTGGAAGCCCATGCCTGTGCTGTTATAGAGTTCCCTCCTCTCATCTATGTTCTTTGACAACATAATCTATGTGCAGATTCTCTGCCTGTACTCAGGAACCCAGCTCTTAGATTCTCCTTATTGAGACCACAGTACTTTCCTAGCCCCAGTCATAATAAAGAGAAGCCATTGTCCATTGAACACCAACTAGGGATAAGACATTGAGAGGTTGTTCTTTGTGATCTTCTTTCAGCCTCTTTTTGCTATCTGCATTTCATAAATGAAAAAAAACTGATTCAAAGACACTAGTCATCTGCCCCTGAATTCAAAATGCATGAAAAGAGCATGGATTTGAAATGATGACTTTGTCATTCCTTAATCCAGCCTGCTTGCTTCGCTGTCCATTCTTTCCAGAAGTTTTGCTGCAAATTACATAAAAATGAATGACATTTGTTGTCCTCTAATCTTACATGGGTCGTTTCTTCTATGGCCAGGCAAAACAGTCACTCCCCATCATGCCAATACCCCTTATCCCATGGGTAGACAAAATGGAGGGTGGGGGACTCTCATGGAATTCTATTTCAGTAAGGGAATCAAGCCATTTCCTGATCTATACCATGAAATACAAAAAGTCTCTAAGGTCCCATCCCCTGGGTCATAAGCCTCCCTGGAAGAGAATCCATGTCTCATAAATCACTCTACATAAAGCACTTTCTGTGAGGAGCACATAGAATTCTGGATGTCTAGCAGATGCTCAAGCATTTTTTATTAAAATGCTGAACTGAACTATTCACATCCCTATAATTCAAGGATGCTGTGTTTCATCATCTTCACAGTCAATAATAATAAAAACAATAACGGGGAAACAGCCCAAATTTCAGTGGCATCTAATTTAATGCTGACTTTATGGAACACTTCAAATAAAAATTCTCATTAATTCATCTTCCAATCTGTCAGTTAGCAAATAAGGAAATATTGAGGGAATGGAGATCTTATTGAATTGTCCAAAATTATGAGGTTCTGTAATATAGATTCAAATTCATGACTTGGTTTCCTTTATTTTTTTTTTTTTTTGGTTTAACAAATAGAATTTGCCCTATCTCTGGGCAACATTAATAAGAAGGAAATAGAAGCATCAATGCAAATGTGTTTCACATTACCTTAAGTACTGACAATTCATAATAACAGCAGGATGAACTCACAAATTTTCTCAAAATCTAAAAAAAATTAAATACACCAGTATGCCCTTGCTACAAATATGTCCTTAATCAGAAACATCCCTTCTAAGTAAAATATTGAATTGTCAAAAATCACCAGTTAAGGAACTCTTCAGTCTCTACTGGCTAACCTTTTATGTTTAATAGTATTTCTTAGAATTACCAACTAATCTGTGATTTAAAAGTAACCAAAGACAAAGCAGATACAAAACACCTATGAAGGATGAATCTTGTAATTTTACAGGATGTGCTCAATTCACATACATCTTTGATGACAGAATAGCAGGAAAAGTATTGGCTGTAAAATGTGAAGATACCACATCAGAATTCTCAAGTACATTCCTAATAGTAAATGCAGAATAATTCAATATTGGTATTTTAATGCAATAGGCCTGTAATTTTAAATTTTTCACTTGAAATAAAGAAATATTTTGGTCACAATACTGACTTATTTCTCACGAAATATAAAGGACTTCAAATATAATTTAGTTTGAAATGTTGCTCAGTTTAGGAAGCTGTATAATGATGTCAACATACTGACTGCTCAGCTTCAAGAAAATACTTTGCAGTCCTTATCTTTGCTAGGAATGAAAGGACAACATCATTATCTGTCTCTGAAACATTTATTTCCCCCATAGAACACCTCCTCCATTTATCATGCCTATGGTGGGATGCCCAGATCAGACTGCTGTGGTCCATTGACCAGAATAGCAGAAAACTCCATTATTAGCCTAGGTGTGGAGGGACCAGCAAAATCCTTAGGAGGCTTCGTATGTTCTTCTCTTAGTATTCACGGTAGGCAGGACTGTGAGCTACAGCCAACCTGGATCCTGAGGCTAGAATTAGCCATGTGGTCATTTTAGAGCCCTTATCCAAGAAAAACCAAATCCCAGTGAAACCAAACTGAAAAAAGACTAAAATGACCAAGCTCATCTGTAGTTTCAGTGCACTGATGGGAGTAGCCAGCCTCAAGACACAGGAGGGGAATAACAGGCCGCTATTTTATCAGATATGATACACATACACACACACACACACACACACACACACACATATGGATGCACCTCAAATATATGATATCTTTTTATAAACCTATTTTCTTCACCCATACAATGTATTTTTAGTATGTTGGCATTGCCACAACAGCATTTTTAAATGTCTACATGATATTTCATCATATGGGTATATCTCTGGATTTAACCATCTCAATATTTAATAATTTGGATATTTCCAGTTTGGGATTATTTTAATAAATTATTTCTTTATTTTTTATTGGTTCTTTTTAGTTATACATGACAGTAGAATCCATTTGACATAATTATAAAGGCATGGAATATATCTTGTTCTAATTCTGTCCCCTTTTTCTTCCTTCCCACACCCTGTTCCCTTCCCTCTATTGATCTTTCTGCCATTTACTTGTGGTTATTTTTAAATGCTTTGAGGAATAAAAATGTGAGGAAACATTTGTACACATAATTTGTTTCACATAATTTTCTTAGATAAAATTTAAAGAAATAGAATTATTTATGAGAAGGACATGAGTATATTTAGACAATTGTTAGCACATGTCATGAGGCAGACTGGAAAAGGTCACACTCTGCGGAGAGGATGGTGACATGGACTAGAAAACTTCGATGTATTAGAATCTAGAGCATCTTGCAATTAATGAAATTTTATTTGAATCTTAAATTAAATAAAATTTTATAAATTCCTTGAGTATTTGCAACCTATATTTTGTAAATTACCTGATTGTGACTGTCACCAATTTCCCAATGGTTTTGGCCTCTTACTGATTGATAAAGATTATTTTATAAGACTTAAAAATTAGTCCCTTATTAAAGATTTTACAATAGTTATTTCGCTAGTTTGTGATTTGTCTCAAGGTTAATTGTGGTTTAGTCTATAGAGCTTTTTACATGATCAAATGTGTTAATAATTCATATATGACATATGATATATTTTTCTTCCAATTTAAGGCTTAGAAATTTCTCTACCACTAGGAAATCTCTTAAATAAATATATTAGGAATGTGTTTCACATGGAACTGATTAGTTAATAGAGAATATCTTATATTACATCAAATATAATTTTATCCAAATATGTCAGCATTTTCAGAATTCAGAAACATAAGATCTGGCTAGATTTATTTATGAAGCAAATTAGTGTTTCTGTGCTCCATATAGTTCCATATCATTTCTTTTAGATTTATTCCTAGGAAAGAAATGAGGAAAAGAGAGAAATCAGATAATATATTTGTAAGTGTTTATTGTTCCCTTATAAATAAATGGAGTTCTTGCTCTCTCAACCTATGTATCATTAATTCAGTTCCGAGACTGGATTTAGTGACTCAGAGAAAATAAAACTATATAAGAAGAAAAACTAAAAGCAAAAAATCATGTCATCTCTACTGACCCCAGCTGGATTCTGTAAAGATGAGGTAAAGAAAAAAAGAAAATGTGAAGAAATTTCTCATTGCCTCTACTGTTGTATAAAGAGAAAAGCATCTATAAACTGAATGTTTGTGCTCCCCTAAATTCATAAGTAGAAACCTAATCCCCAATATGGTGGGGGTTAGGAAATAGGGTCTTTTGAGTGGTGATTAGACCATGAGGGTGGAGTCTTTATGAATGGAATTAGTACCCTGATCAGAGGGGACACAGAGAGCCCCTGGCCCTTCTGCTATGAAAATACAACCCTCTGTGGACCAGGAACTAAGCCTTCACAAATATGGAATCTGCTGGCCCCTTGATCTTGAACATCTCATACTCTAGAACCATGAGAAAGAAATTTCTATTGCTTATAAGCCTTTCAGACTTTGGTATTTTATTTTATTTTTACAAATTTTTTTTAGCTGTTGATGGACCTTTATTTTATTCATTTATATGTGGTGCTGAGAATCAAACCCAGTGCCTCACAAGTGCTAGGCAATTGCTCTATCACTGAACCCCAACCCCAACCCAGTCTTCAGTATTTTAATACAGCAATCTAAGACACAGGTAGTCACTTAAACATATCCAGACAAATATCAGGAAGTCCAAAAAATGACACCAGCAGCCAGGCTTATATCATGTGTTTGTGGGAGGCCTTGAGCCTCCTGGATGTGACCTTCATGCAGCCATTGCAAATGCGGTGTGAGCCAAGGGTGTGGCAGACAAGTGGGACCAAGGTAGCGCTCTCGGTTCCCACAACCTGAGACCCAGGTGTGTCCCTGATTCTAAGGGCGTGTGGAAGTGCCAAAAGACCTACATGGTAGTACTCATAGCCTAAAAGAAGGCTGGGTTCAAACAAAGACAACCTACAAAATGTGGAGAATTTGAAATCAGAGGCAAAAACTTATGACTATTGACCAGAGTGGATAATGTCATCACAACTCCTCAAAAACTCACCTGGGATCAATGATGCCACAAGTTACCAAGGAGTGATCCACGTTGGTTGGTCACTCTGTAGCAGTGACACAAAATGATCCAGGGGACACTGTGTAGCTCCAAGGAACCCACTTCTTCCATCATCACAAAGTCATGGCATTTAAATAACCCCACTCCATACTACTAGGGAAAAAAGGCAAATGCAAGAATAATCATCTACTTGAGTCATCCAAGCAGAGAATAATTTTCTTTAAAAAAATGGCAGGTTAAACTATTGTAAATAAAAGAGTCTACAATGTTGAAATAAGGATAGTTATTCCTTCTCTTTACTTTTCCCTCCCACCCATTGTTGTGGAAGAGTGGAAGTGAGCTCATGCAGAAAATTAGGACAGTTACAAAGAAATAAATATTAAATTGCTTTATACATCCCTGTTCATGAGATTGAATTTGTTACCCTAATGTGCATGCACGCACAGATGTACAGGCATGCACGCACACACACGTGCACACACACACACACACACACACACACACACACACACTTTTCCGTCCTTTTTATTTTTCCAGTTGCTTTATAATAATAACACATTACATTTTCTTTTCTTTTCCTTTTTTTTTTTTTT